>CAMOHE010055384.1:0-68168 GCA_946598075.1 Artocarpus hirsutus
TATCTAGATAATCTCTAGGATAATAAATAGATTCCCAATAATTCTACAAGTTTATCTTGATTTAATTTATCTAAAATTAAATCAACTAATAAACAGACAAGAATTATCTGATCCTAATAATTCAACAAGTTTATCTTGATTTAATTTTGTCACAAAATTAACTCAACCGATAAACAGACATGAATTATTTGATTCTTCCAAATTTCAACCAGTCTAATAAACCTGACATAAGTCACCAAATTTTGGAAAAAGCACGCCGTATCATTACAGGATTTTGTGAGCTAGCAAAGGGGACCAGATGGACCTATATAGTTCAAGCTCCTGATAATTATGAAACCCAATATCCCAGATATACATTTCATAATCATCAACTCCAACGCTACTCCACTAAAAGCTTGAAGCTGCACTCTCGAACACTATAGAATTACGAAGCCCGTATAGCCAAGTCTCCATGACATATCATAGTGTATCGTTTCCCCATAGGATTATCCATAATTGGCTTAAGGGCAAGTTCTGTCTTACCTTCCCAATTATTTTTATCTTTCGTTCCATTATCTCACCATTAGAAAACTTACCATCCAAAGAAAGTATACCATTCGGTTACACCTATGTATCCAAATGGATGAGCGCTCCAGTTTTCTAATTACAGGATAACGCATATAAGAAGATATCACTACTCTTAAAGTGGAGCTATGGATTCCATATCTATGAATAACAGGTCTACGTCATCAAGAGTCATGCCTCCAATGTACCGGCATGCATACCACTATTAAGATGTGGGTGTCACCCTTTGGCACATCAAAAGGCACAAGTCAAGATAATAGGCCCACTATTCATCTCAAGATTAAGATACAATACAAATGATTATCTAAAGTGAATCGATTTGCCAAGACAGAATTATTAATCCAAATCAATTCACTTTATGTCTCGATCCAACACACTGTCACCTATGACAACGTACCAATGTTTCTATTCACGGAGTCCACCTCCGATCGTCAAGACAAACAATCTCCCAATAGGGACATAGACAACATAACAATGTTTATTTGAATAAAGCGTCCAACTTTGTTCCCTCGATTGCAGATCTTATGATTTAGACCGTCACCTTAAGAATCGTGTCTTCCGCATAATCTGTCCATCATATGCCCAATTCTTAAAGGTTTAGACCGACAGTCTCAAACTATTGTTTGCTTATCATACATTCAATAAATATGAACATAAAGAGGACAAGATTTGGTATATTCATAATGAATGAATTCTTTATTGATAAAAATGTCTCCAAAAACATATTACATTTTTACTCCTTAGGGCATACATGTCTAACAATCTCCCACTTCCACTAAGTGAGTAAATTTGACAAATCTCGCATCCCCATAGCTTCCACATGCCTCTTGAAGACTCTCCCAGTAAGTGTCTTCGTGAATGGATCAGCTAAATTGTCCTCTGACGTGATTTTGCACACCTTGACATGCCCGCCCTCGACGAAGTCCTTTATCACATGATACTTTCGATCAATATGCTTACTCTTCTGGTGAAATCTTGGTTCCTTAGCATTAGCTACCGCCGCATTGTTATCACAGTACATTGATACCGTCTTATTCATACCAAGAACTACCTCAAGATCCCCAAAGAACTTGTAGAGCCACACTGCTTCTTTCGAAGCATCACTAGCTGCCACAAACTCAGCCTCCATCATTGAATCTGAAGTGCATTCTTGTTTCACACTTCTCCAACTGATGGCACCGCTGCCTAGAGTGAACACAAAATTCAAAGTCAATTTCCTATAATCTAGACAAGATTGAAAATCTAAGTCAGTATATCCTAGAGGGGTTAAGTCCTCAGCCGAATATACAAGCATATACCCTTGAGTCCTTCTCAGGTACTTGAAAATATGCTTAACCGCAACCCAATGGATTGGCGTTGGATCCACCTGAAATCGACTTATAATCCCAACCGCATGACAAATATCCAGTCATGTGCAAAGCATGACATACATGAGACAACCCACTGCCGAAGCATAAGGTACCTTCTTCATGTATCCTCTTTCTTCATCAGACTTTGGAGAGTCTTTCATAGAAAGAATAATTCCAGACCTAGATGGATTCCCACCTTTCTTAGAATCCTAGATATATAGCTGGCTTGTGACAAAGCTATCATTTTGTTCTTCCTATCCCGAAGGATCTGGATATCGAGAACAAAATTAGCCTTACTCAAGTCCTTCATGTCAAACTGCTTGGTCAATCATAATTTGACCGATGACAACGCCCCAATGTCATTGCCAATTAGCAGAATGTCATCTACATAGAGCAGCAGAAAAACCACCTTCCCATCCTTAATGTGTTTATAAACACATGGCTCATCCACATTTTGTGAGAACCTATAAGTCTTGATCACTTGATCAAATCTTATGTTCCAAGAACAAGAAGCCTGCTTAAGTCCATAAATTGACTTTAGCAACTTACAAACCTTACCCTCTTGACCCTTGACCTTGAACCCATCTGGTTGTTCCATATAAATGGACTCATCAAGATAGCCATTAAGAAAAGCCGTCTTGACATCCATCTGCCAAATCTCAGAGTCGAGAGTGGCAACTATGGACAAGAGAATCCGGATGGACTTAAGCATGGTTATAGGTGAAAAGGTTTCCTCGTAATCGATTCCTTCCTTTTGCATGTAACCCTTAGCTACCAGTCTAGCCTTAAAGGTTTCGACCTTTCCATCCACACTTCTTTTCCTCTTGTAGATCCACTTACTCCCTATAGGTTTTATCCCTTCAGGAAGATCCGTAAGCTCCCAACTTGATTAGTCGTCATAGACTTCATTTCTATGTTCACGGCCTCTGTCCAGAGTTTTGAATCAACATCCTCCATAGCCTCTACAAAAGTGTAAAAATCTCTATCATGCTCATCTAGCTCAGCCAAGAAGGCCTCCCCTTTGAACATATACCTTTCGGGTTGACGCCCGATCCTCTCACTATGCCGAAGCCCCTTAGGTTGTTGTTCAGGTTCACTTGGTATTTCTACACTGATAGGAACGGTTTCATTTGGAACCTCCGAAGTGATCGGATCACTCCTCAACTCCTCAAGCACCACTTTGCTTCGAGGCTTAAAGTCCTCCATGTAACTCTCCTCAAGAAAAGTTGCATTAGTAGAAACCACGACTTTATTTTTCTTTGGATTATAGAAATAACCCCCTTTAATCCCTTTTGGATATCCTACAAACAAACTTCTGAATGTGCTTCCAAAAGGGACTAAAGGTTTTGATTTTGAAGGCACATTGTTTAAAAGATAACCTGCAGTTTGTAGTGCATATCCCCAAAAGGATAAAGGCAATGATGAATAACTCATCATGGACCAAACCATGTCCAATAAAGTCCTATTTCTTCTCTCCGCTACGCCATTCTGTTGTGGAGTGCCCGGTGCAGTCAAATGGGATAAAATCCCATTTTCTAATAAGTGTTTTAGAAACTCATCAAAAGGTATTCTCCACCTCGATCAGATTGAAGTGCCTTTATGGGTCTACCCAATTATTTCTCCACTTCAGCCCGAAACTTCCTAAACTTGTCAAAAGTTTTGCTTTTGTGGTGCATCAGGTACACATACCCATACCTTGAGTAGTCATCAATAAAAGTGACGAAGTACTAATACCCTCCTCATGCCCAGATGTTCATCAGTCGGCAAACATCACTATGCACAAGTTTTAGAACCCCTTCAGCCCTATTGCCCATAGACCAAAATGGTCTTTTGGTCATTTTACCCTCCAAACAAGATTCACATTGAGGTATAGATTCCACCTTTAAGTGACTTAAAGGTCCATCCCTTACCAACCTTTGAATCCTATTCAGGTTCATATGACCAAGGCGCAAATGCCAAAGATAAGTCTTATTAGAATGAGAAGTTTTAAGCCTTTTAGAGTTATTATCATTCATCTCAGCATTAAGTAGTAAGTCCATCTTAGGTTTGATAAAATATAGATGATTTTGCATCCATCTAGAACAGATAAAAGATTTATTTTTACGAATCACCACTTTATTATTAAAAGAAACTAAATAAGAGTCTTTAAATAAACAAGCTACATAAATTAAATTCCTTTTAAATTTAGAAGCATAAAAACAATCTCGTAAAATTAAATTCCTATAATTATCAAAATAAAGATGGACATCTCCCACTGCTTCCGCTGAGACCAAGGATCCATCTCCCATCCGAAGCGTGAAGTCTTCATGAAGCAGACTTCTCATTTCTTTGAACCCCTGCAGAAAAACACAAACATGATTAGTTGCACCGTAATCTATGACCCAAATATTACTGGATTCCTCAACCAAACAAGTTTCTAAATATAGAAGATCACACCTACCTCCTTTGAAAAGGAAGTCCTTGCAATACTTCTTTATGTGCCCGACCTTCTCGTAGAAGAAGCACTTAAGCTTCTTTGGGTTCTTCTTCTTCTTCTTGCTCTTGTTGTTAGTAGGAACAGAAGACTTTTCGTTCTTGGCCCGTTGTTTCTTTCCATTCCCAAAATTAGAGTTGGACTCAGAAGCAACCCTCAAATTGGCCTCGCCACCCACAAGAGACTCCCTGATCCACAGTTCGAACTCTTGTAACTGTTTCATTAATTTTGTTAAGGTCATATCTCGTCCATTACTTAAATTAAAAGTAGCTCTAAATAGAATAAACTCCTTTGACAGAGTCTCAAAGGCCATACTCATCTGAGTTTAAGCATCGATGCTGGCTCCATGGGTTTGTGCCTCAGCAAGTTAACCCATGACCAACATCATGTGCTCCTTTATAGATGTCCTTGACCTCTGTTTACAGTTAAGAAGTTTCTAAAGCGCCCCTTGTCGCTTTGTTATGGCTTGGCCTCTGAACATGTCTTGTAGATTATCCAAGATCTGCTTAGCAGTCTCAAAATCCTCATGTTGAGTCTACAGCATGTTATTCATGCTAGACATAACATAGCAGCGGGCTTAATCATTTGCATCTTTCCAGCGATCGTACGCTTGGAATTGCTCATTAGTTGAGTCTCCCGTAGGCTCGGGAGGACAAGGGGTTGTCAGCATAAATTTCAGTTTCTTAAAGGAAAGGACAATATCTAGGTTCCGTTTCCAATCATTATAATTCTTCTTGGTTAATAGGTTTTTGTCAAGTATCGAAGATATAGCGTTTTTAGACATTTTTAATCTACAATAAAGAATCATATTCCAAACATAAGCAAACATTTTATAATAATTTCGTAAGACAACACAACCATGTAAAAACATACAAATGTGTTTATGTGTCAAAACCTTGAAAATATCACAACCTTACAACGATAATTCCCAATTTAGAATTCAACAAGCTCCTAGGGGAGTCACGTTAAATTCAATCAGGACACGGATCCCCTCTTGATTAATATATGCCTTCCAAGACCCGTATGATCCAGCATATATTAAAAATCATTTTTTTTTGCCATTAATTTTATTAACAGAGCTCCTAGGAGAGGTTAATAATAAAATTAACATGAGTGTATAACCATTGTTTCAATATTTTATCCATGATTTACAATCACCACCTAGGGGTGTGCAACCATAAATCATGCTAAAATACCTTATCCTCTCAAAGATCCAATATGGTACATGATAGAAATCCCTTCCTAGGGGTCGAGACCACCATGTTCTTCCTATGGACCGACGATGGAGGCCTTAAGTCCTCTCTTCGAAAACCTTCTCCCACTCAATCTTTTAAAATGAAGGTTTTATTTTAAAAGACATGCATGAACAATTTTGATATGAGTGGCACTCCCTATTCTATATGGCATGTTATCAATATTCATGGCAAATCATATTATAATGTAGACAAGCAAAGCAATTAATCAAAGCTACAAGCAAAATAATAATAATTAACCGTAATATTATGGTTCCACCCTAGAGAATAAAAATTACAAAAGAATAATTGAAACATAATATCGATTCTTCATCCTTGAATCTCTCAACTGTATCCTTCTTCATGTAATGCCCATCCGTAAGTGTTTAATCCCGCATGAATTGAACACTCAATATTTCCGGTCAAATCTATATTTAATGTATCTCAGAATTGTCTCAAAAATAAAATTAAAATTATACAAAAACTGCACCTTTTCTGAAAAAATTTATAGCTCTCTGCCGGCAAGCCGATCTGGGTGATCGGCCTGCCGGTCATGACCCACCGGCCTGCCGATCTTCACAGATCGTCTTGTCGATTCATGACTAATCGGCCTATCGAACCAGAAGTTTGGCTTGCCGCTAGAGCCACCTGATTTTTGCCCCACTGATAGCCTGCCAGACCTGACATCCGGCCTACCGATCTGCAACCATCGGCCAGCCGAACTGGAGAGATCGGCCTGCTGAACTAGAGAGTTCGGCATGCCGACCGAGCAGAAATCACCCTTTCTAGAAAATACAATTTTTAATGTAATTCATCAATTTTATTTTCAACAATTAAAAAACATAAAATGAGAGACTCAGGAAATACATGGGTTCGCTATCATCCATCTTGTAGGTCCGTCTTGTCCGAATGATTATTTAATTACAAAATTTTTACAAAATTAAAATTGAATAATAATTCCTAGACAGAGATGATAGTCCGCCATCTAATTACATGAAAAACCTAGATACATGATATAACCTCTAAGGAACTATAACCGGTATAAATTAATTAATTAATAAATAATTAAATAATGATTTAATCAACGATAATTAATTAATATATATTCACCACATAATCCATGACAATTTATAATATTATATAGAAACCTAGAGTGCCAACTCTCTATAAAATTAAATTCAAGCATATGAGAGATTAAGATCATATAATTTATACGTATAGCATGATTACAAACTTGCAAATTTATGTAAAAACCATGGTTCTGATACCAATTGTTGAAAAAATAATACGCAGCGGAATTTTAAAAATTTTGTAAATTAGAGTATTTTCCAAAACACAAGTTTGACATGCTATATGTTTAAATTAACTTGATCTTACTAACCTTGTATTCATCGAAAAGCTTCCAAAATTTGTGTAGAGAAGTAACGTTCCAAAAGAGCCTCAACCAACTGGTCTTCTTTACTATTCTCTATCCACGATCGGAGTGAGTGTGGGCTCACATGTACAGCTCTTCCTCAAGGTGACTCTCCTTCCAACCAATTGAGAGAACCCAAAGCTAGTGTTCGTGATTTGTGAACAAGAGCTCTCAAGGAGTTTCAGATTCTCACCAGTAGAGTATCACTCTTAATCTCTCAATTGATCCGAATAACTCATTAAACTTACTCCCTATTTATAGAGGTTGGGTCTAGGGTCATTCCTTATCAGATAAGGTCTCAAAAATTTGAAACAGAATCAAATTCGAGTCAATATCGAATAAGATACTCGTAAAAACATGTGATTTTTAATTCGCGCATAGGCAGGCCTAACTTGCCTCATCGGCAGGCCAAACTTTAGGATCGGCATGCTAAACTGTCGAAATAAAAATCACGCGAATCTTTTATTTTCCATCCAAGATTCTAAAGCTAACAGTTATAATATTTGAACAAATGAGAATAACAAAATAAGTGATAGGGAAACTGTTAAAACAATCAAAATATAAGGTGAGGCGGGAATGGGTCCTACTGACCCACATCTTGTGCACACACACAGTACTGACAATATTACAATACAACCACAGTCTAAAATAAAAGAGGAAGTAAGAATTATACATGCCTCGAATTGCTGTACTACAACCTACCAAAATCTTCTACTGATTGCAAGTCCGGTAAGCGGACTCTTCTCCGATCCTAAGCTGATATCCACCTATGGGGTAAGATTTTGAAACAAATAAAACGTGAGCGAAAGGCTCAGCAGGACTATAATTTTGAAAATATTTAACTTTAAAAGAAACTTCATTAATCAAATAAATATATAGATAAAAATTTAATAAAAACTTTCCTTACCAAAATAAATTAAATAGGTCGACCAGAAATAATACCATTTTCTTTTCCAGGGCAAACCATATGTAAATCACCACCGTAGTGGCCCAACTGGGTTTCGGGACCTGCCCCCAAGGTCGCGCACTACACGGCTTGATCTCTGATATGGCATCATACCCCAACATATATATATATCTTTTCATGATTATTAAAATCTCTTTTTACCAAATATGATCATTCACATTCATTATGAGATTTATTATGAAAGTACCTTGATCTATCGTTTTAGAAAACAGTTAATAAAAATCCTTTTTCAATCAACCATTAAAAACATTTTCGTTAAAATTTCATTTGATGCCAAAACATTTAAAACTGGCTACCAAAGAAGGGGTAGAAGTCTACTCATGCTGGTGTCCCACACCGTAATCCCGGTCCGCTATACGTTAGCTCTACGGATCCATGCACAACCTTAAATGAAAACTAGGTCCATTACTATCTAACTCGAGATATCCTAAGTTATTAAAACATCTCAAGGTGTCCTAGTGTACCACTTAGGTTTATAAAATTATTTTATAAAGTCAGAATTTCAATTAGGATTCAAAACAGTGGAAACAGGTGAAAAATCACAAAATTTCACCATGCCTGATCAGCCTACTGGTCGCCCTGGTTCGGCTAGCTGAACTATGTAGTTCGGCTTGTCGGAGGTCCAAGTCCGGTCGGTTGAATTTTTTCAAGTTTAGCCTGTGGGTCGGATGAATCCGGCCTATCGAACACTTGAATCCGGCCTACCGAACACAAAGTTCGGCCTACCAATCTAGAAAAAATTTAGAAATTTCTAGGCACGGGTCTCGGCCTCCCTAGCCCAAATCTTCAATCCTAACCTGTTTTCTCAGTTCTCAAGCATGGGTAATGATCATAATTAATAGAAAAACAAAGTAGATTATTTTTTTAATGCATTAAAACAAGTTTTAAACAAAATTTTTGGAAAAATCTAAAAATGAGAAAATTTTGAGAAAAATGAAAAATCTTGTTTTAAATCCGTTTTTGATGAAACAAAGTTTGTATTCTAGCTAATCTAAGTTCATCTAACCTAGATTGAAGGTTTTCTAAGCTTAGAAAAGCTTAGATTTCAAAATGTAAGAAAAATTAAAAAATTTAAAAAGTTTAGAAATTTTAAAAACTAACCTTAGATTAAGCTTTGATTCGAGTTTGTGGTTGCTCGATCGCATTCCCGAGCCTTCAATCCACAATCCCAAAGCTTGAAATCAAATTTTGGTTTCAAAATTTTTGAGAGAGAAAGAGAGAGAGAGAGAGAGAGAGTCAAAACCGAGAGAGTGAGGAAGAGAAAGCGAGAAAGATGAGCGGAGAAGAGAGAGAGAAAATGAGTGAAAATGAGAGAGAGATGAAACAAATAGAGAGAAATGAAAAACAGTTTAAAATCAATACCACGTCCCGCACGTGGTATTTCCAAAATGAGACGTGTTGGTCATTTGATAAATTGTTTTGTTTCAGATTTCAAATAATAATTAAAAATAATTTAAAATAATTTAGAGCAATTAAAAATCATTAAATAAATAAAATGACATAAATTTAAAAATTTCACAAAATGATCAATTTAAGTTTAAAATACTCATTATGGCACACTAATCCACCATTTACATTCTAATGACATTTAATAAATTTTGGGGTGTTACAACTCTCCACCCTTAAAAGAAATTCGTCCTCAAAATTTACAAATCAATTCAAAAACAAAACAAATGCAGATACAACTCCCGCATACTCGACTCTAATTCCCAAGTGGCTTCATCAACTCAGTGATGCTGCCACACAACCTTAAATAATGAAATCTCACGACGGCGCAAGCTAATCACTTTACGGTCGATAATCTGGATTGGCACTTCTTCATACATTGTGCCTTCCTGAATCTGTACGTCCTGGAATGAAACGATCTTATCCTACTCAAGTGGACACTTTCGAAGCATCGACACATGAAATATGTCGTGAACATGCAAAAGTTCTGAAGGAAGATTGAGTTGATAAGCAACAACACCAACACGTTGAGTAATCATGAACGGTCCAACATATCTTGGTGCAAGCTTTCCTTTCACTCCGAATCGTGAAATCCTTTGCGAGGTGATACCTTCAAAAGAACAAAGTCTCCAACCTCAAATTCCAAAGGACGACATCTTCTATCCACGTAACTCTTCTGTCAACTTTGAGTTGCTTTCAGTCAATCCTGAATCATGACGATCTTCTCGTTGCTATCACGAATCTCATTTGGCCCAAGAATAACTCTATCTTTCGGTTCGGCTTAACACACTAGCGATCAACACGATCGTCCATATAGCTCTTCAAACAGTACCATACGAATGCTTGATTGATAGCTGTTGTTGTACGCGAACTCCGCTAGATGCAAATACTTCTTCCAGTTCCCACTAAAATCCAATGCACAAGCACATAACATATCTTTGAGAATCTGAATAACTTGCTCAGATTGCCCATCGGTCTAAGGATGAAATGCCATGCTGAAGTTCAAATCTGTGCCTATAGCCTCCTGGAAGCTCCTCCAGTACTTGGCATTAAACCTGGTATCCCTATCTGATGTGATGGACAAAGGAACTCCATGCAATCGTACTATGTTCTGCATATACAACTCCCCAAGAATCCTCCTCAAACATGTCGATCTGAACAGAATGAAATGAGCTAACTTCGTTAACCTGTGAACCGCGACCCAAATTGCATCATACCACTGTTTCGTCCTTGGCAATCCGGTAAGAAAATCCATTATCACATGCTCCCATTTCCACCCTGGAATAGGAAGTGGCTGAAGCTGACCTACTGGCTTCTGATGCTCGGCTTTCACCTAAAGACAAGTCGTACATTTGGCCACGTACTCCCGGATATCGTTCTTCATACCTCTCCACCAATACTGCCTCTTTAGATCACGATACATCTTCGTGCTTCCTGGATGAATGGCGAACTGAGACCTATGAGCTTCGTCCATTATGGCCTTTGTTACTTCTACGATTGCTGGAACTGCTAGACGCTCCCTGAAGTACAATGATCCATCTGCATGTATCCTCCATTCTTAGAACTGCTCTCTATTTTGAATTCGCATCCAGATTCCCTAAAGATGCTGGTCCTGCCACTGATTCTGCTTCACCATCTGAATAAGAGCTGGGGTTGTCTTCATGTGGTACACCAAAATGCGATCGTAGTCTTCATGATACTGTAGCCCAAACTCACTTACTGTCGCATCCCTTTTTCGGTGTTCAAGAGCCAAACAAGTAAGAATCCCTGAAGACTTCAGACTAAGCGCATCTATGACTACTTTAGCCTTTCTAGGATGATACTGCAGTGCGAAATCATAATCCTCCATGTATTCCTTCCATCTTCGCTGCCTCAAGTTCAAATCCCTCTAGGTAAACAAATACTTTATGCTCTTGTAGTCGGAGAAAACCTAAAATGTCGCTCCATACAAATAACATCTCTAGATCTTCAACGCATGAATCACTGCTGCGAGCTCTAAATCATGAGTAGGGTAATTCTGTCCCTGAGGTCGTAACTGTCTCGATCCATATGCTACCACTTGTCCATGATGCATCACAACACACCTAAGTCCGCATCTTGAAGCATCCGTGTAAACCTCGTACGGCTCATCGTTGCTGGGAATGATCAACAATGGTGCTAAAGTCAACCGATTCTTCAACTCTTGAAAAGCGAACTCACATTCTTCATTCCACTTGAACCTGACATTCTTCCTAATCAACCTTGTCAATGGTGCTGCTATCTTCAAAAAATCTTTCACAAATTTCCTATAGTATCCTACAAGTCCTAAGAAACTATGAACTTCTGCCACATTCCTCGATCGTTCCTAATCCACTATGGCTTCTATCTTAGACGGATCCACCGAAATACTATACTCGGAGATGACATGACCTAGAAATTTGACCTTTGTTAACCATAATTCACACTTTTCCTTCTTGGCATACAACTGATGTTCCCGCAGAGTCTGAAGCATGATCCTAAGATGCTGCTCATGCTCCTCCCAAGTCTTAGAATAAACCAAGATGTCGTCAATGAACATGATCACAAATTGATCCAAGTAAGGCCTAAATATCCTATTTATCAAATCCATAAAAGCTACTGGAGTGTTCGTTAATCCAAACGACATCACCAGAAATTCAAAATGTCCATACCGAGTCCTAAAAGCTGTCGTAGGAATGTCCTCTTCCTTAATCCTAAGTTGATGATATCCTGACCTCAAGTCTATCTTTGAGAAGTACCGCGAACCTCCCAACTGATCAAATAACTCATCGATCCTGGGTAGAGGATACTTGTTCTTCATTGTGACCCGATTCAGCTGTCCATAATCTATGCATAATCTGACAGTCCCATCATGCTTCTTTGCAAACAAAATCGGTGCTCCCTACGGCAATGTACTATTCTGTATGCATCCCTTATCAGAAAGCTCCTGAAGTTGTTTCCTGAGTTCTTTCATCTCTGTCGGTGCCATCCGATAAGGTGCTACAGAAATTGATGTTGTTCCCAAAAACAATTCAATACCAAACTCAATTTTTTGATGCGGTGGTAATCCTGGTAGCTCGTCGGGGAAGACATCCTCAAATTCATCTACCACTAGAATCACTGCACGTCCTCTCAAAACACTGGGCTCACTTTCCAAATTCATGAGAAAGGCATAGGAAGCTGCGTTCTTCCGCCCTCTAAGACAAGCCCTCATGAGACGCTTACTCATCAATCGATTACCACCACCTTGGTGAGTGATCACCGTCCCCTTATCAAACACTAGGGTTACTTTCCTAAGTTGGCAGTCCACTACTGCACTGTATCTAGATAACTAATCCATCCCTAGGATTACATCGTATGGTCTCATGGGGATTACAATCAAATCACTTTTCAAAATCTCATCCCCAATCTTTATTTTATAAGTTTTACAAATACTATTCACACACACCCGCCCCAAGGGTGAAGCTATAACTAAGGGTTCATCAAATTCTTCTATTTCTAATCCCAAGGCATGTACAAATGAGCTCGAAATGAGAGAATGAGTGACACCAATATCAAATAACACGTGTGCTAAAGACTAAGAAACCATGATCGTACCATCGACAAGTACGTTACTAGTTTGGGCATCTGAACTCCCTAATGTCATCATGTGAACCTATACTGGAGCTTTCCCTTTTCCTCTACCAACACTACTGGATCCTAGGTTAATTGGTTGATACTGCTGCGAGATGGCGACTGCATGCTGGCTATACTCGGTGCTCGATACTGAGAGACGTTACGCTGAAAGTTCTACAGTTGATGTCCTTGCGCTGAATATGGCGGTTGCCAGGGAGAGAACTGATGGAATGGAAGCTAAGGGTACTGCTGAGGCTGAGGTAGAGTCTGAAGCTGGGGCTGAAGACTAGCTCCTTCTCCGATCTAAAATCCTAGGCAAGCACTCCTGATCGGGCAATTCCCCTTGATGTGTCCTGACTGCTGACAATAATGGCAATGGAAGCTGTAAGGGTTGCTGTGCCCGCTGCTGGATGAACTGCTGATGTCACTGTTCACGCCATCCTGCTTGTTCTTTCCCAGAGTTGGTCGACTATTGATGCTCCTCCTGCCACTCCTCTATGGTCCTCTTGACATCTTGGCTCGATTCTCATAGTATTGCGCGTAATCATTTTCCATTGATATCGCTAATGACACAAGCTCGCCAAAATTCCTGAGTCGTAGGGCAACTACCTGTCGTCGAATAGGGGCCTTAAGTCCGTCCTAGAATTTGATGCACTTCTCACGCTCCGATGCCACTGTAGAGGGAGCAAACCTAGCCAATTCATTGAACTTCGCTTCATATTCCCGAACTGACATATTACCCTGCTGCAACCTATAGAATTCTGTCGCTTTTTGATCCCTGTATCCCTGCAGAAAGTAGCACTCGTAAAATAGCTCCTCGAATCTATCCCAACTGATGTTACCATTGTTCTCCAGGCGTTTCGCTTGCTTCCACCAAGTATTATCACCACCCTCGAACTTATATGCTACGAACTCCACGCGATACTCCGTCGGCACACCAAGAGTATCTAGATGCTTCACGATCGAATCTAGCCAATATTATGCCACTTGCGGGTCCCCGGTTCCGTCGAAAGTCGGTACAGATGCACGTCGAAATTCCTTAAAGTACGAATGTCAACGACTAGCCTCAAAATCGTTAGGTCTTGCCCTTGCTGCCATCTGTCGCAATGCAGCAAACATAGCCCTCATCATGCCTTCATCATTTCCAAACTCGACATCAACTGTCGAGCGTCGTCTAGGTGTCATTCTCTCACTTCTGAAAACAAAATTTGGACTGTCAGTGGTATTTCATTGTCGTACCTATGTGTGCATAATTCCCAAAGTTCATAACCTTGAGCTCTGATACCATTTTGTCACGCCCCAGGGTACGAGAGGTGACGTGGAGGAATAATTAAGTTAATTAAATAAAAATTTAGTCAAAAATTAGGTTTTAGAATCAATTTTATTTAGTAAAAATGTGATGATTTTAAAATCGTTGATTTAAAACTAACAATTATAATATTTGAATAAATGAGAATAAAAAAATAAGCAATAAGGAAACAGTAAAAACAATCAAAATATAAGGTGAGGCAGGAATTGGTCCCACTGACCCACATCTTGTGCACACACATAATACTGACAATATTACAATACAACCACAGTCCAAAATAAAAGAGGAAGTAAGAATTATACATGCCTCGAATTGCTGTACTATAACCTCCGATCAGTGGACTCTTCTTCGATCCTAAGCTGATATCCACCTATAGGGTAAGATTTTGAAACAAATAAAATGTGAGTGAAAGGCTCAGTAGAACTATAATTTTGAAAATATTTAACTTTAAAAGAAACTTTATTAATCAAATAAATATATAGATGAAAATTTAATAAAAGCTTTCCTTACCAAAATAAATTCAATAGGTCGACCAGAAAGAATACCATTTTCTTTGCTTGGGCAAACCATATGTAAATCACTACCGTAGTGGCCCAACTGGGTTTCGGGACCTGCCCCCAAGGTCGCACACTACACGACCTAATCTCTGATATGGCATCATGCCCCAAAATATATATGTATATGTCTATATATCTTTCATGATTATTAAAATCTCTTTTTACCAAGTATGATCATTCACATTCATTATGAAGTTTATTATGAAAGCACCCCGATCTATCGTTTTAGAAAACAGTCAATAAAAATCCTTTTCCAATCAACCATTAAAAACATTTTCGTTAAAATTTCATTTAAGGCCAAAACATTTAAAACTGGCTACCAAAGAAGGGGTAGAAGTCCTACCTCAATCCTCGTGCTAGTGTCCCACACCGTAATCCCGGTCCGCTATACGTTAGCTTCGCGGATCCACGCACAACCTTAAATTAAAACTAGGTCTATTAGTATCTAACCCGAGATATCCTAAGTTATTAAATCATCTCATGGTGTCCTAGTGTGCCACTTAGGTTTATAAAATCATTTTATAAAGTCAGAATTTCAATCAAGGTTCAAAACAGTGAAAACAGGTGAAAAATAACAAAATTTCACTATGCCCGATCGGTCTGCCGATCGTCCTGGTTCGGCCGACCGAACTATGCAGTTCGGCCTATCGGTCGGATGAATCTGGCCTGCCGAACACTTGAATCCAGCCTGTCGAACATGAAGTTCGGCCTGCCGATCTGGAAAAATTCTAAAATTTTCCAAGCATGGGTCTCGGCCTCCCCGAGCCCAAATCTTCAATCCTAACCAGTTTTCTCAGTTCTCAAGCATGGGTAATGATCATAATTGATAGAAAAACATAGTAGCTTACTTTTTAATGCATTAAAACAAGTTTTAAACAAAATTTTTGAAAAAATCTAAAAATGAGAAAATTTTGAGAAAAATGAAAAATCTTGTTTTAAATCTGTTTTTAATGAAACAAAGTTTGTATTCTAGCTAATCTAAGTTCATCTAACCTAGATTAAAGGTTTTCTAAGCTTAGAAAAGCTTAGATTTCAAAATACAAGAAAACTTAAAAATTTTAAAAAGTTTAGAAATTTTGAAAACTAACCTTGGATTGAGCTTTGATTTGAGTTTGTGGTTGCTTAATCGTGTTTCGAGCCTTTAATCCACAATCCCGAAGCTTGAAATCAAATTTTGGTTTCAAAAATTTTCAAAGAGAAAGAGCGAGAGAGAGAGTGAAACCGAGAGAGTGAGGAAGAGAGAGCGAGAGAGATGAGCGAGAGAGGAGAGAGAGAAAATGAGTGAAAATGAGAGAGAGGTGAAATAAATAAAGAGAAATGAAAAGCAGTTTAAAATCAATACCACGTCCCACACGTGGTATTTCCAAAATGGGACGTGTTGGTCATTTGACAAATTGTTTTGTTTCAGATTTCAAATAATAATTAAAACAATTTAAAATAATTTAGAGTAATTAAAAATCATTAAATGAATAAAATGACATAAATTTAGAAATTTCACAAAATGATCAATTTAAGTTTAAAATACTCATTATGGCACACTAATCTACTACTTTATATTCTAATGATATTTAATAAATTTCGGGGTGTTACATTAACTAATTAAAACAACTTTATCTAGATAATCTCTAGGAAAATAAATGAATTTATGATAATTCTACAAGTTTATCTTGATCTAATTTATTCAAAATTTAATCAACTGATAAACAGACAAGAATTATCCAAACCTAATAATTCAATAAGTTTATATTGAATTAATTTTATCACAAAATTAATTTAACTGATAAATAGACATGAATTATTTGATTTTTCTGAATTTCAGCTAATCTAATAAATCTGACATAAATCACCAATTATTAGAAAAGCACACTGTATCGTTACAGGATTTTGTGAATTAGCAAAGGAGACCAAATGGACCTAGATAGTTCAAGCTCTCGATAATTATGAAGCCCAATATCCCAGATATACATTTTATAATTATCAACTCCAACGCTACTCTATTAAAAGCTTGGAGTCGTACTCTCAAACTATATAGAATTACGAAGCCTGTATAGTTAAGTCTCCATGACATATCATAGTGTATCGTATCCCCATAGGATTATCGATAATCAGCTTAAGAACAAGTTTTGTCTTATCTTCTCGATTATTTTTATCTTACGTTCTATTATCTCACCATCAAAAAACTTACCATCTAAAGGCGGTATACCACTTGGTTACACCTATGTATCTAAATGATTGAATGCTCTAGCTTTCCAAGTACAGGATAACGCATATAAAAGGATATCACTACTCCTAAAGGAGAGCTATAGATTCTATATCTATAAATAATAAGTCTATGCTATCAAGAGTCATACCTCCAATGTACCGGCATGCGTACTACTATTAAAATATAGGTTTCACCCTTTGGTATATCAAAAGACACAAGTCAAGACAACGGGCCTACTATTCATCTTAGGATTAAGATATAATACAAATGATTGTCTAAAGTGAATTGATTTGCCGAGACAGAATTATTAATCCAAATCAATTCACTTTATGTCCCGATCCAACACATTGTCACCTATGATAATGTGCCAATATTTCTATTCACGGAGTCTACCTCTAATGGCTAAGAGAGACCATCTTCCGATAAGAATATAGCAACATAACAATCTTTACATGAATAAAGTGCCCAACTTTATTCCCTCGATTGCAAATCTTATGATTTAGACCGTCACCTTAAAAATCGTGTCTTTCGTATAATTTGTTCATCATATGCCCAATTCTTAAAGGTTTAGACTAACTGTCTCAGACTTTTGTTTGCTTAACATACATTCAACAAATATAAACGTGAAGAGGATAAGATTTAGTATATAAATAATAAATAAATTTTTTACTGATAAAAATGTCTCTAAAAACATATTACATTTTTACTCTTTAGGGCATACACATCTAACAATCTTGGTTCTTTAGCATTAGTTATAGCTGCAGTGTTATCACAATACAGTGATATCATCTTATCCATGTCAGGAACTACCTCAAGATCCCTAAGCAACTACAATTTACCTTCTAAAAACATATTATATTTTTACTCTTTAGGGCATACACATTTAACAATCTTGGTTCTTTAGCATTAGTTATAGCTGCAGTATTATCACAATACAGTGATACCATCTAATGCATGTCAGGAACTACCTCAAGATCCCCAAGCCACTACTATTTACCTTCTAAAAAAATATTATATTTTTACTCTTTAAGGCATACACATCTAACAATCTTGGTTCTTTAGCATTAGTTATAGCTGCAGTGTTATCACAATACAGTGATACCACCTTATCCATGTCAGGAACTACCTCAAGATCCCCAAGCAACTACTATTTACCTTCTAGCACCGTCACCACATGGAATAAGATGAAAAAGCTTTTCCTAGAGAAGTACTCCCCTACATCCAAGGCCGCAACAATCTAAAAAGATATATATCTATATATATATATATGTGTGGCATCCAACAATACCATGGAGAGACTCTCAATGAGTATACAGAGTTGTTTAATAAAATTATGTGCTAGTTAACCCACCCTCCAAATTATGAAGCAACTTTTCATCCAATACTTCTATGAAGTTCTTAGGCAAATGGATAGAAGCTTGATTTCTACCACAAATAGAGGAACTTTAAGTGACCAAACTCTAGAAGCTACAAGAGCCTTAATTGTAAATATAGTGGCTAACTTCCAATAGTTTAGTAGCTGATACAAGCCACCACCATCGCCAAAGAAAGTAAATGAGATTGGTATCACTTCCACTATTAAACAACAACTATCTCACCTTGCTTCGCTTGTGTAATTGATGGCCATAGGAAGTATACAACAAGCAAAAATGCATGGAATTTGTTCCACAATGGGCCATTCCAGCAACATGTGCCCAAAAATGTAAGAAGGCAATTGGAGCAAGTTAATGCCATAGGAGGATTCCTAGGACATCAATAGAAATATGATCCCTTCTCCAACACCTACAATGAAGGATGGAGGATCATCCTAATTTAAATTGTGGGAGGAATCAACAACTAACAACTAAAAATCTCTTGATGAATCGACCAACAGGCTACACCTAACCAATGCAAAAACCTTACCAAGCCTTATCCCAACCGACTATTGGAAAACAAGTACGTAACTAAATTTTAAAAAATTTTAAATCAGAGTATTTTCTAAAACACAATTTTGACATATTAAATACATGAATTAATAAAAAATCTTAGTAACTTCTTTTGTACACCTAAGTGGGCTAAATCCATGAAAAGAAGAACATTCCAAAATAGCCTCAACTTACTAGTCTTCTTTGCTATTCTCTATCCATGATTGGAGTATGGGTGGTCACATGTCATACAGCTCTTCCAATGACTCTCCTTCTAACCATTTGAAAAGACCTAGAACTAAGGTTCTTGATGTTAAACAATAGCGCTTGGGGAATTTTAGAATTTCTGAAACTAGAGTACTCACTCTATGCTTCTTAACTAATCTAAATAACTAAGAAAACTCACACCTTATTTATAGTGGTCGAATTTGGAGTTAAACCTTATCAGATTAGGTCTCAAAATTTGAATATGGATCCACTTTTGATGAAAAAAGCGTATATAAATTATCACACGATCGGCAGGCCGATCTCTTTCCATCAGCAAATCGAAGTCTCCCATCGACCTGTCGAACTTATGATAATCTTGATCCACAAGAATATCTTATTTTCCACCCGAAATTCTTAGATAGAGCCTCAGTTGAGAAGTTATTTGATCAAAACAGTCATATTTAGATCATCCCATGGAAAATAAAATATTATCCAAATAATTCAACATGTTTATCTTGAATTAATTTACAAAATTAATTCAACAAGTAAACTAACATAAATTATTAAATCCAATCTTTTCGAATTTCAACCAATCTAAGAATTTCACATAAGTCACCAATATGTAGTAAAAACATGCCATATCATTATAGGATTTATAATGAGCTTGCAAAGGTGACCCACTAGACATATTTAGTTCGAGCTCTTATAATTATAAAATATAATATCCTAGATACATATTTTATAATTATCAACTCTAACGCTACTCCACTAAAAGCTTAGAGCTGCACTCTTGAACTATATAAAATTACGAAGCTTCAAAAGCCAATAGTCCATGACACATCATGATGTGTTATATCCCCATAAAATATTCATAATCGACTTAAGGAAATTTTCATTTTACCTTCCTGATTATTTTTATCTTACGTTCTATTATCATACCATCGGAATACTTACCATCCATAGATAGTATACCATTTGATTACATCTATATATCTAAATGGCTGAGTGCTCTAATGTTCTAATTATAAGACAATGCATATAAAAGAATATCATTAACACTGCAAAAACAGCTATGGATTCTATATCTATGAATAATGAGTCTACTTGAATCAAGAGTCATGTCTTCAACATACCGATATGTGTACCATCATAAAATTAGGATGTCACCCTTTGGTACATCAGAAAAACATAAGTCAAGAATACGGATCCATTAATCATTTCAAGATTAAGACACAATTCATATAATTGTCTAAAGTGAATTGATTTGCACAAACTGAATTACTCACCAGATCAATTCAACTTTTATGTATTGATCCAATACATCGTCGCCTATGTTTCTACTTGTGGAGTCCTACTTTGATGACCAAGACAAGCCATCTCCTATTAGTGATGTAGACAACAAAACAATCTTAGCATGAATAAAGCACTCAACTTTATTCCTCCAATTGCGGATCTTATGATTTAAACCATCACCTTTAAGATTCATATCTTCCGCATAATCTATCCATCATATGATTGATTCTTAAAGGTTTAAACCGACAGTCTCAGACTTTTGTTTGATTATCATACATTCAACAAAAATGAACAAAAAGAGCACAACATTCAGTATATGAATAATAAATAAACTCTTTATTGATAAAATGTCTTTAAAATATATTACAACGTTTTACTCCTTAGGACACTATGTCTAACAATCTCCTACTTAGACTAAGTGAGTAAATATGACATATCTCGCATCCCCAGAGCCTCCACATGCTTTCTAAAAACTTTCGTAGTTAGTGACTTTGTGAAAGGATCAACTAAATTATCCTCAGACGCGATTTTGCATACTACAGCATGTCCGTACTCAATGAAGTCCCTTATCACATGATACTTCTGATGAATATGCTTACTCTTCTTGTGAAACCTTTGTTCCTTAGCATTAGCTATCGCTGCAGTGTTATCACAATACAGCAATACTGTCTTATCCATACTAGGAACTACCTCAAGATCCCCAAAGAACTTGTGGAGCCACATTGCTTCTTTCGAAGCATCACTAACTGCCACATACTCGGCCTCTATCATTGAATCCAAAGTGCAATCTTGCTTGACATTTTTCCAAATAATGGCACCACCGCCTAGAGTAAATATAGAACCAGAAGTCAATCTTCTCGACTCCAGATAGGATTGGAAATCCGAATCCAAGTATCTTGGAGGTGTTAGATCCTTACTAGAATACACAAGCATATACCCTCGAGTCCTTCTTACGCACCTAAAAATATGCTTAACCACAACCTAGTGGCCAATCTTGAATCCGATTGAAATCCACTTACTATCCCGACCGCATAACAAATGTCAGGCCATGTGCAAAGCATAGCATACATGAGACTACCCATTACCGAAGTATAAGACACCTTCTTCATGCATTCTCTTTCTTCATCAGACTTTGGTGAGTTTTCTTAGAAAGAGTAATTTTAGACCTAGATGGTTGCCGACCTTTCTTGGAATTATACATTGCATACTTCTCGAGAATTTTTTATGTATGCAGCATAGGATAAAGCTATCATTTTGTTCTTCCTATCCCGAAAGATCTAGATATCGAGAACATAATTAGCTTCACCCAAGTCTTTCATATCAAACTACTTAGTCAATCATAATTTTACCAATGATAATGCCCCAACATCATTGACAATTAGCAGAATGTCATCTACATTGAGCAGTAGAAAAACCACCTTCCCATCCGTAACATGTTTAGAAACACATAGTTCGTCTATGTTTTGTTCGAACGCATAAGTCTTGATCACCTGATCAAATCATATGTTCTAAGAGCGAGAAGCTTGTTTAAGTCCATAAATTGACTTTAGTAGCTTACACACCTTACCCTGTTGACCCTTACCCTTAAAGCTGTCTGGTTGTACCATATAAATAGACTCATCATGATAGTCATCCAAAAAGGTCGTCTCCTAATCATGAGTGACAATTATAGATAAAAGAATACGAATGAACTTAAGTATAGTTATAGACGAAAAAGTTTACTCGTAATCGATTCATTACTATTGTGTGTATTCTTTAGCTACCAGTTTAGCCTCATAGATGTCAACTTTTCTATCTACTCATCTCTACTTTTTATACATATAAATTTAATGTTTAAGCCAGTCCTCTACTCTCTCCCACGGGGACCGGAAGAAAGAGGAGTAATGGAGCCCACAATTTCTTTTTTTAATGCCAAAAAGCCACAACGTTACGCAACTGTCAATATCTACACCACTATTACGGTCCTCTTTTTTTTTATATCTATTCAAGTACTCCCTGGCCAATCTCTTAAATAAGATTGAATATGAAAATTAACCGAAGATCCAAACATCATGAGCAGCCATACATTTGTAAGCAAGGAAACACAAAACGCATTATTGTGTAAGAAAAGAAAAATGAGATTCAAAGTAAAACAGAAATTATTTTTACAATATTAAGAAGATAAAGAACAAAAATTAAAACACAAAGAAAGAGTATGAATATAAGTCCCATCAACAGGAAGTCAATGCCCGAACCATACATACCATGTTTCTGACTCTATTCGTTCTTGTCTTGTGGTGACAAAATGACAATGATTAACCAAATAAATAAGCAGATAAAAAAAAAAAAAAAAAAAGAGAAAAAAGAGCCACCAAAACCCCGTCGTAGAAAAACACTAAATATGGTGCGTTCTTGACTCCCTCCTAAGACCCATACTTTTTCGATGATACAAATACAAACTAATAAAAAAAACTCAATGACCTCCCAAAAAAATATAAAAAAAGAAAATCCATGTGGTTGGTGTATAATGTAATGAAGCCTTAGCAACAAAAGCAGCAGCAGAAGCCAGTAGGCAGCAGTAGTAAATAAGCAGCTTAAGCTCTTGATGAGAGGACAGTCAAGTTCTCCAACAAACTCCCACCAAGCAATAGCAGATCATTTAAAAAACCAAAAACGAAATTAAAAAAAGGTGTAACTTGTTCAGATTCTTCTTCTGATCAGCATATTTAAGGATCGTAGGAAAAACAGTTGCGGATGATTTTGATGAATGAATGATGATGATGATTTATGAATTGGTACAGTTCAATGCAGCCTTAACTTGCTGGACAGTGGTGCCAATAAGATTATTCACCGTCGTCACCGATTCCAAATTCAGCTTTGCCGACGGAAGGCTACTCACCAGTATCTGGAACGCCACCGTGATTAGGGATCCGCTGGAGCGGCCCGCAGCATTCCCAGGTGGCGCTGCAGCGGAGCTTGTTGAGGCCCCGTCCCCTGCTCCTGGCTCAGTCCTGCCATCCGGTGTAATGGTGAATCCCGAAGGCAGTAGAGGAATGTAGGACGGGTCCTCGCCACTCATGGCAATGTTGATGGCCGGAAGGTCGACGGGGCAGTAAACCACCAGTGAGCCGGACGCGTCTATGCAGCTCTCTTGCAGTATCAACATATTGTTCTGACTAGTGTTGAAAGCCTGTTTGGGGTAAATCAACAAATATTAGTTTATGCACTTAAATGAGTCCTAGAATTTTAAAACCAGTGGAAGATTATTTCATTCAAACTAGCAAATAGAATCAATTACATTAATATATTGCTAATAAGCCTTATTGAAGACAAAATTTTCCTTCATTGGCTTAGTAATCTAAGTTAATAGAATTTATGAAAAAAGATTTAGGCATTTTAATAGTTGAGCATTTCTATAATTATTAAAAGCGAAATCAGACCGATTCATTAATTAGAATTGAAATGCTAATTATTATGCAAACACTTTAATAATCCCTTGTTTTGTAAACATCCGAATACGAAAACGTGCAAACTTACCCGGAGAACCGAAATGCAGTTCCCGGGATGTGATCCGTTCGCAATATGTGCTACTTCTTGCACTGCATTGCCATTGGAGAGCACATCCCACTGGAGATTCGGAATTACAAAAAAAAAATAAAAAAAAAAAATAAGAAAAGAGAAAGCAAATGTAACAGTTATCAATTATCTGATTAGTATTAAGGTAGGTATTTTGGTATGAAAAATTAGACTTGGAGAAATTTTAATGAACGTTGTACATACCTGGGATCTAGTTCTTTCATCCTTAAAGAAATTGAAGACATCTTGAGGAGAAATTGGAAGCCAAATAGTAGTGGCTGCACTGAGAACAACTCCATTGGGTTGACCGGGATCGTTACTCTTATGGACCGTGACTCGGACTCCAACCTCATTTAGACCGGAAAGAGTCGTCCACCGATGGCCATTGGACGTACTTATGCTGGCACAAAAATTGTTAACCATTCTTTGTGCGAGTTTCATCATGCTTTTCTTTCCATCTGGAGAAGGTATAACTGACCACCCGAAAAAAAGAATAAAGGGAAAAAAATTGCGGTTAGCATTGGAAACTAAGGCCCATGTGGTCGGCCTTTCAAAGAAAAAAAAAAAAAAACCATGTGGTTGAAAAATTCAAATTTATTTATTTAGTTTTTGTTTTACCTCCTCCGAGATCGCGAGTTGAAGTTCCGGAGACCATTAAGCAAGCAAACCTTTCACACATCCTCTGGAGAGTGGCAAGCCATCTCTCCGCTCCGAATGCCAAACCACTATGAATAAGGTCTCTATATAGTCTATGAGTGGGGGTTTTGTCTTCAATTTCCACATGTTCAACCCAAGTGACCTGTTTTAATTTGTCACAAGGGTATATGGGTATGCATTAGAATTCTCAATACACATAAGTACTAAATAATCAAATTTGTGATATACTCGAATTAGGAAACTTATTACAATTTATCAATATTATTATAAATTGATCACCTTGGAGTAGCCATTGGGCATCTCCTGAATTAAGCACCCAGAAGGAAGCCTATGGGATCTGCATTGATTAGAAAATTGATTGTCTCTTGGGAGATCATATGAAACATCAACTATGGCCCATAAGCCTGGCTCAATTTGTTGACAATAGCGGAGGAAGTAGAACTCTCTTGTGGGAACCAAAGGAGACAGCACTTGCAAATCTTGGTGCATCTGAAAATAACAAAATTTTAGAACTTAGAATGAATATCTATAAATAAAATATTCACATGTTGAAAACGACTAAGATTTTATATTTATATATACACATATATATACACGCACTTATGTGTGAGTGTATGTATGTATTTATGTATGTATGTATGTATCCATCGTAATGTTCTTGAATTTAAAAAATTTCGTAGATATTGATAACATGATCCTTCAATGAAAAAAAAAGGGGAAAAAAAAACTTCAAACAAGAGAAAGAATATAATGGTGATTAAACAAGCTTTAATTGGATTCTTACTAGCTGCAAAGTGCCACTATGACTTCCCAAAACTCCAGATGATATGACTTCAATTGTTCTTGCAATTGACACAATTGTGGGAAATAGCTCTACCCATTTGTTCTGCATTAGTTTCTTCAAACATGTCAACCATATTTTTAGCAAATAAAAAAAAATTCAAGTTATGTGACAAAACAAGAGATATGAAAAAAATAAACAAATGTTACCGGGTCCATGAACATGTCGACCAGTGCCAAACCATTCATGATAACAACTCCAGCATCTCGCGAGGCCTCAATTCGTAGATTTGGATTCTTCAAGTGGCTATTGGCCCTTGGAAAGATCCTCTCGTAGTTGTCGATATTAAGGACATCCCTGCCATGGACGGCGGACTTCATCCACAGTGGCTCATTGGTCTGGAGAAGTCGAAGAAGCTCCTCCATGGCATTTGCCGCAATGTCGGACATGAGGGACTTGTCCATGTCAGAAAATCCAGGTGGCTGGTAGGGCAATGCGGGGATGGCGGAGGAGCTGCCAGGCAGAAGATCGAGGTCAAGGGATGGGCCGCCACTGCAGCCTCCAAGGCCATCATGAGCTCCAAAGCTTGCCATTGATAAGTCCAAGGAAGAAATGTGAATTGGTTGGACTGGTGGGAGTTGAGAGATTGGCCGCCCTATGTACTTTGCAGCAATACTAGAGACCCTGTCAAGCTAAACAAATTCCAAAAAAAAAAAAAAAAAGGTTTCTCAAAAAAAGAAAACATATTGTGATTGCTTTCTTTTGCCAGTTCCCAAAATATAATTTAAAACGGACGTGAGATAATTTGTCTTTTCACAAATTAAAAATAATTCAAAATTGACTCAAAATGAGATATATAAGAATGATTTATTTCTTTTGCTATTTCCTAAAATCTTCACCAACAAAAATTAGTTAACCAACTTTCAGAGGTGTTAAGCATTAAAAAAAAATAGACAGGAGAAAGAGCTTTAAGAGATGAATATATTAGGGAAAAGAAAAAGGACCTCTTCTTTCAATTGCACATTTTCCATTCGGAGTTTTTGTTCATCAAAGTAGGAGTCCTCGTTGATAGGAGGCCCTCCACAAGAAGGGCAAATGACGTTCTTGAGTGCCTCTCTTATTGCAATATTCTCACATCTAATCTTGTCGTTCTCTGCTCTAAGCGCACAGTTGTCTGCTCTTTCATGTTGTGCCTATAATCAAATATTAATATTATAAATTAAATATACATATAACGATTCATATATTTCTATAAATAAATAATTACCTTCATCTGGGTCCTTCTGTTTTGGAACCAAAACTTGATCTGGCGAGGAGCCAAACCCAATTCTCTACTCAACTGCAGCCTCTGCTTCTCATCTGGGTGTGGACACTCCTTGAACATTCTTCATTACTCAAAAAAAAAAAAAAAAATCTCCCGATTCTCATATTCATATCATATATATAAAAACCCATAAATCTAAAAAACGAACAAGAAAAAAAATTTTTTTTTTTTGTCTAACGTACGATTCTAGTTTCTGAATCTGGTGAGCAGTGTGACGATGGTAACGCTTTTTCCTTCTCAGAGCATCTGAGGCATCATCGTCTCTTCCTCCTCCTCCTGAGCCACCACTGGCGTATTCCATTTTTTTTCTTTTTAAGAAAAACTTTCTCCTTAAATTTTCTCACTAGCCAAACAGTATTTCTATTACAAAAGACGACGATGAACAGCCACCATAAACAACAACTCTTCTTCTCATTACAAAAGAAGAAAAACAAATGAAAGAAAGGGAAAAACAGATATTCTTCACTTTTTTTGCTTTTGGTCTTTTGGTAACGGGAGACAAAAGGGAAAATATTTATGTACACAAATGGAGACGTTGAATATAAACAAAATCGAAACAAAAATTCAAAAGAAAAAAAAAAAAAAGCAGAATATTGTGTTAATTTGTTCTCATTGTTTGGAGGAGAAAAAAGGCTGACATGGGGCAATGATTTTGGAAAGAGAGGAGTGAGTTAAGGGGATGATGATATGAAAATCTTCAAGTCTAAACAAATACAAATATATATATATACATATATGCACACACATATATTAAGAGAATTAAAAAAAAAGAAAAAAAAAACAAAAAAGAGTATTATAGCCAAGCTAGATCTCTTCCTCTGAAACCCGCTACGCTGCTATGCTAGACTGTAGTGTATAGTAGTAGTAGAATAGTGTATGCCACTTTCACTATTTGCTAGAGCTGCTCTTATGGTTGTTTGTGTTTGTGTTTGTGTATATATATGTATATATGACTAAAAGAGTATTTTATTATTCAATTGTATATGTGTTGTTGGTTTGGTGTCCATGGAATTGTAACTGATGGATGAATATTGATGGGTTTTAAAAGCTCTCTTGAGAGAGAGGGGTGGTTGTGAAGTTAAAAATTTAATTGAAATTCACCCATTTCGAGGGCTTTCTCTCTCTTTCTCTCTCTATGCCAATATATGTGTAAGTTTATGCGAATTGTTGTTTCTCTCTCTTAATATGGAACGGTACAGTCATGGCCAGGTGTGCAACCACCAATTACGCTTTTATCACGTTCAAGCCATATTTGTGCAAGCACTCCTCTCTCCGGCTACACTTTTCGTTTGCTTACGTCATTTTCCGGCGATTTCTTTATATTGACAAATTTGTCCTCCGTTGTTAGTAGGAAAATTCTGTAATTGGGCAAAAAAATAAAAAATGAAAAATAAAAATAAAATATGGTACTACCAATCGGAGCTAAACAACTCGTAATAAGATGAGGTGGATTTTGAATTCGAGATGGCAGGGTTCAAACCGGTATATATTGTAAAAGAAATTTAAAATTCTTTTTCATAATCAGTTACATTTGTTATTTTATATTATTTTTTAGGTTTTATTTTATAATATTCGGAAAAATCATCGTGTTAATAAAATTCCCTATCACGGAAGTTTCTTTATTAGTATTGTAGTTATTTTTTTTTTCTTTTGTTGACTTTACATTCATTCCTTTTCTTCCTCTCTATCTTTTTTTTCAATATATTTTTCAAAAAACTAAAAAAAATAAATAAATATTGTTCTCTGTTAGGCCTTTATTCATTCTATTCCAATCTTGGTAAGAAACTACTTTCAGACACTTAAACTCATGCTCGAAAAGTCAAAGGCTCTGGTACTCATTTTTGTGTGTAGGAATCCTCTGTTATCACTCCATTCCTAACATCTTTTTTTTTTTTTTATAGAATTTAATTACAAAATTCTCCCACAACTCAGAATCCTTATAATAGAGTGCCCCTTGAACTTCAAATGCAATATGTGTTCGTTTAATTTATGAAATGGTTTATGATTGAATATTTGGTACATAATATAAGAGTATTTTGATAATTCTAACATATTTCACTCTCATATTTCACTCATAATATAACAGTAAATTGTTAAGAAAATAAAATGAAAAACTCAAAAAATAAAAATAAAAAAACCTCTTTTTTCACTCTTATATGACTGCAACAAAATAAGCTAACAATGCAATTATTGTTGGGTTTTGTTGGATTTTGTTATTCAAATAAGCAGCAAAAAATTAAAATTAATTCCCACAAAACCCTCGCAGGATCTATACAATTCGATTAGATTGATAAAAAAGTCATATAATCTTACCAAGATGACAAAAAGGACAAGATTCTGGAAGGGAGAGAGCGGGTTCACTCCGGTGACACCCTAGCTCGAGCTTTTAGTATTCGGGATCGGATTCAGACGTTGTTACTTAGAACAACGCCCTCTATAGGTATCTACACGAACAAACTCTCTCAAAAACAAATTGGTATGCTAGCACCCTCTCTTTTGCGTTAAATTACTCTCTCTAATTTTAAGGTTTTAATGTTTTTCACCTTTTTAGAATGAGAGAATGCCTTTTCTCTTCTTTTTTCAGCTAGAAACCCTAAAACAGATATATATATATATGTATCTATCGACTTCGAGATTGAGTCAGATTTTAACTAGGATAAACTGTAATTCGAATATGACTCAGAGAATCTAGATAATGTCTGTAATTCGAATATGATTCAGAAAATCTAGATAATGTCAATAATTCGAATATAATTCAGAGAATCTAGATAATGTCAGAATCAATGAACCTAGACATATCTAGTACATCGAATCTAGACATTATCAGGTTCATTGAATCTAAACATAATAAACCCAAAATTCGTTCTTGGTCTGTTCTAAGTGTACGACCCTGTAGATTCACATAACGTTGGTAGTGGGCTTGAAATTCTATTTCTAGACCACAAATCATAAGCGGCCTTTAAGTCATTATGATTACCCAAGTTATGCGAATGTCAATAATACGACATATCCTAATCGACAATAAGTATTAAAGTCCTTTTTTCACTAGATACATTGATTGAACATAAGGCATGGTTTTTGTCATCCTTATACTATTCAATCATATTATTTCTCAATCCTAAGTAGACTGATATTGATAAACCTTATCAATATTTTCTAGTATGGCCATACATTTTACTTTAGTCTAACTTATCGAGGGGCCCATAGATATCTTTCTCATAATAAATGAGGGACAAGTTCATTCTTAATCACTCACATTCCTCACATGATTCACTTTATATCCAACAATAATCCATTCAATCATCCTAATAAAGATAATATTAGATTGTGTCAAAATATAGAACTTGTCATGTAGGAAACCATGGTGATTTCAGGTCAGAGGACTAGGATAATACTATTGTGATGAGAATCACTTATGACAATTATCCATGTAGTATTCTCATAGCGAGTCGATCTAATACATCATTTCTTAAATATGTATCTATGAGTTGACTTACTATCTCATATACATGATTAGTAAAACATAATCATCAGTCAAACTTCATACTAGTCTTCATTCATCATTATCCAAATAATAATGACTGACTAAGGGTAATTTAGAATATAATTCAATTTTCAGCTAAGAGTTTTACTATCAAGTCACATACTTGATGACCTTAGGCAGAATTAACTATTCATAGAATTAGAATAAAAAATAATAACGAAAATGCCTCTTTATTAATAAAATGTAAATGTAATGAAATCAATATGTGGTCATTACATAATTGGCCTAAGGCACATCACTAACAATCTCCCACTTGCACTAGGCCCAATCAATATTGTATCTAATACCCATTGACCTAGTATGACTCTCATGCTTAGGCTGTGGAAGAGGCTCAGTGAGTGGATCAGCAACATTGTCATTTGTAGGTACTCTGCATATATTTACGTCTCCTCTCTCAATGATTTCTCGAATGAGATGATAACGTCTGAGTATGTGTTTGGATCGTTAATGTGATCTAGGTTCCTTAGCCTATGCTATGGCCCCGTTCTTATCACAATACAAGTCTACTGGATCTAAAACAACACCCAATCCAGTAATAAACTTTTTGATCCAAATTGCTTCCTTAGCTGCTTCTGAAGCGGCTATATACTCTGCTTCTGTTGTAAAATTAGCAACAGTGTCTTGCTTTGAACTTCTCCAGCTCACTGCACCTTAATTCAAATAGAACACATAACCTGACTATGATCGAAAGTCATCCTTGTCGGACTGGAAGGTGGCATCTGTGTAACCACTTACAACAAGCTCATCTTCCTTTCCTCCATACAGTAAGAATGCATCCTTAGTTCTTCTCAAATATTTAAGGATATTCTTGACTATTGTCCAATGACTTTCATCTGGATCTGATTGGCATCTGCTGGTTATGCTTAAGGCATATGAGACATCAGGTCGAGTACATAACATTGCATACATGATAGATCCAATTGCAGAAGCATATGGAATCTAATTTATGCGATCTCGCTCATCTTGTGTCATTGGACATTGAGTCTTGCTGAGACTAATTCTATGTGACATGGGCAAGAATACCCTTTTAGAATCTTGCATACTAAACCTATTCAATACCTTGTCAATGTATGTACTCTGACTTAGGCCAATAAGCCTCTGAGATCTATCCCTATATATCTTGATGCTTAGAATATAGGCAGCTTCACCTAAGTCTTTCATTGAGAAACAATTCCCTAACCATGATTTAACATTTTGTAGAGAAGGGATATCGTTTCCAATGAGTAATATGTCATCAACATATAGCACTAGAAAGAATATTATGCTCCCACTAACCTTCTTGTAAACACAAGGCTCATCTTCATTTTTGTTGAAACCAAACTCTTTGATTGCTTCATCAAAACAAAGATTCCAACTCTGAGATGCTTGCTTCAATCCATAAATGGATCTTTGAAGCTTGCAAGCCTTTCCAGAATTCTCAGGACTAACAAAACCCTCGGGTTGTGTCATATACACATCCTTAAGTAGATTTTCATCAAGAAACGTTGTTTTGACATCCATTTGTCAAATCTCATAATCATAGTATGCAGCTATGGCGAAGAGAATCCGAATGAATTTAAGCATAGCAACTGGTGAAAAAGTTTCATCATAGTCTATACCATGTGTTTGCTTAAAACCTTTTACAACTAGTCTAGCCTTAAAGATATGCACATTACCATATATGTCTGTTTTCTTTTTGAAAACCCTTTTGCACCCAATAGTCTTTAAGCCATCAGGCAGATCAATCAAAGTGCATACTTGATTGTCATACATGGATTGCATCTCTAACTTCATGGCTTCTAGCCATTTATCACAGTCAGGCTATTCATAGCCTCTTGGTAGGATGTGGGCTCATTTTGATCCACAATCATCACATCATTATTATCAATTAAAAGAAATCCATATCTCTTAGGGCTCTGATGTATCCTACTAGACCTCCTCGGGCCTTGTGCTACTTGTTTAGGCTCAACAACTACTTGTTGATCAAGTTGAGATTCCACAGGTGGTTCAATGCTATTTTGTGTTTCTTCAAGTTAAACTTTACTCCCACTGGTTCCTTTAGAAATGAATTCTCTTTCTAAAAAGACACCATTCCAAGCAACAGACACTTTGTTCTCAGAAGCATTGTAGAAGTAATATCCTTTAGTTTCTTTAGGATATCACATAAAAATGCATTTGTCTGATTTGGGTGCCAATTTATCTAAAATTTGACGCTTCATATAAGCCTTACATCCCCAAATCTTAAGAAAAGACAAACTGGGCGACTTCCCAATCCACATATCATATGGTGTCTTTTGAACCGCCTTTGATGGAACTCTATTCAGTATGAATGCTGTAGTTTCCAAAGCATATCCCTAAAAAGATATTGGAAGATCTGACTAACTCATCATAGATCGAACCATATCCATAAAGTTTGATTTCTCCATTTAAACACACAATTCCATTGTGGTGTTCCTGGTGGAGTTAATTGTGAGACTATCCCACAATCTCTAAGATGATCAATGAATTCTTGGTTTAAGTATTCACCACCTCGATCTGATCGAAGTGCTTTAATACTTTTACCAAGTTGATTTTGTACTTCATTTTTGAAAATTTTGAACTTTTCAAAAGATTTAGACTTTTGTTTCATTAGATAGAAATAGCAATATCTACTGAAATCATCTATGAAAGTAATGAAGTACCAAAAACCTCCTCTAGTAGTAGAACTTAATGGTCCACATACATCAGAATGTACAAGGCCCAATAAGTCATTGGTCCTTTCACTATGTCCAATAAAAGGTGTCTTAGTCATTTTGCCTAATAAACAAGACTCACATACTTCAAATGATTCAAAATCAAATGAATTCAAAAGCCCATGTTGATGGAGTTTTGAAATGCATTTCTCATTTATATGGCCCAAACGAGAGTGCCAAAGATAGGTAGGGTTTAAATCTTTAGATTTAAACTTCTTTGTATTAACATTATAGATGGACTTTTCATTTGTGTTTTCAATGTTTAGAACATAAAGACCATTTGTTCGTGGAGCATATCTATAGAAAATGTTATCACGGTAAATAGAGCATTTATTATTCCTAATAATAAACTCAAAATTTTCCTTTTCCAAACAAGAAACAGAAATAATATTCCTACTTATAGCAGGTGCATAATAACAATTTTCTAAACTTAAAATAAGTCCACTAGGCAAAGTCAACTCATATGTTCCTACAACTAAAGCAGCAACTCTTGCTCCATTTCCAACTCGTAGGTCCACTTGGCCTTTAGCTAAGGTTCTACTCCTCTTAAGACCCTACACATTGGTACAAATGTGAGATCCATACCAAGTATCTAATACCTAGAAATCAAAAGTAGACAAATTGACTTCTATAACATAAATACCTGAAGGAGTAGTCACACTACTCTTCTTCTTCTTCAGATCATCCAAATAGAGCTTGTAGTTTCTTTTCCAATGACCAGGCTCATTGCAGAAAAAGCATACTCCTTCCTTTGGTGGTTTAGCCTTAGGTTTAAGATTGGGCTTGGGGTTAGGATTGGGCTTCTTAAAGTCCTTGGAAGCCTTATTTTGTTGTTACCCTTTCCTTTTCTTTTCATACCTTTCCCTTTATTAACCATCAGAACATCTTTGGTATTCTTGATGTTCTGTTCAACAATCTTAAGCATCCCATGTAATTTAGAAATAGTCTTCTCCATATTATGCATGTTGTAGTTCATAACGAACCCATCATATGCATCTGGCAAAGATTGCAGAATGATGTCAATAGCCAACTCTTGGCTAATCTCAAGACCAAGTTTCTACAAATGATCAAGATGACCCTTCATCTTCAAAACATGAGGACACACTGAACCACCAGTAGTCAATTTACATGAGAGTAATGCCTTTAAGTTCCATCAGTTACTTCTGAAGCTCTGATTCCATGCTTCCAAGCATAAGGCAAGTGACATCAATAAAGTTATTGAGATGCTTACTGTGAGCGTCCTTTTGAGCTTTAGGAGCATTAGTAGCTAGTTCATCGGGGATAGGTTGATCAAGGACATATTCCTTCCTTTCTTGCTTAAGAACAATTCTTAAGTTTCTATACCAGTCAAGGAAGTTAGTCCCATTAAGCTTATCCTTCTCAAGGATTGTTCACAGTGACAAGTTAGATGTGGTGTTTGACGCCATTATCTACAACAAATATATACACAGAGTACTTAGCATTTTATTAATCAATTTTTAACGAGGCATAATTTAAATCCCACTAATTTTATCAAATCAATAACCCTCAATATTAATTTGGCAATCACAACAATTGTAATTTTAGTGGGCCAAGATCCATATTTCACCTCACTTTAAGTAAGCTCTGGCTTATCACCTAAAGTATGGTTATTTAGGTAGGTAACACTTTACCAATTACATTTTATATAACTCTTGGATAAATATGGGATTTGACATCACATGTCCTTGAAAATTAAAATCCCATTTAATGCCCTAGGTCCAAAACCATTTTGATAACCTAGTTAAGTCTAACCATTTTAAACATATGGATATCACTATTATCCATCATGTCTTACCTAGATGGCTTAACACACCCTACTTTGGCGGAACCTATATTTAGCAATCTAAGCCTTGGCAAGTATTGAATTATGGGAGGCATTTTAATGACTTAATATTAAGTGAGGGTTCTCCTTTATTTTATTTTATTGTTTATTATTATGTCGCATCACATACATAGTATCATATACACAGCATCACATATATAGCATAATAATAACACAATAAGTGTATCATAGCATGGACCAAATCTAGATTGATCTTCATAAGCAAATATGAAGGTTAATGGTCAATCCTAGGTAATCTTCATCTCCATGGATTTCCTTAGATTGCCACGAACGGACTCCATCTTGAGCCTCCATCTTGGGCCTCTATCTTGAACCTCCATTTATCTTGATTTTGGGCTTTGATTTTACATTACAAATTGCAATATAAACTATTCTATTTCTACTAAATAAATAAATAGATTACAACAAATTAAAAAATGACACGCAGGCCGTATTTAAAATTACAAACCCAAAATAAAATTAAATAAAACCTACCAATCACATTGGTATAAAAAGGCCATGCTATGCACCATGCAATTTACACTAAACACATAAACATAATAATATAATTTCATTATAGTTAAATTTTTTATTATGACCAAAACGATTTATGTGATGAATCAATTCAGGGTCAAGGGGTAGCACCCCTTGTTGCGGTCCCAGAAGGTAAACGATTTACCTTACTCGTTTGAATGAGTTGCTGCCTAAATCCATTGAGTTTAATTAATTAGATTACCTATTCTGTTCATAACAGAATTAATTAATCTTTGTTTAACACTTAAACGGATTCATGAAATTTATTGATCTGTTCTAAACTGATCATCCTTGTTTAACAATTAAATAGACCCTATGATATATACTAATTTGTTTAAAACATATTATCACTGTTTAACATTTAAATAGTTCACCATATTAATAAAACCGAAACCCGATTTATAGTATATCGTTTAATCATCTTAAAACATATTACTAGATTTTTTTAAATTATAATATTAATCGAATTAACAACAACAGGTTACAAGAAACAGTAAATGCATTAATCAAATTAACACGGTAAAAATGTTTAATCAAATAAAACCTCAAATACATTAATCTAATTAATGTATAAATCGTATCCATGCATATCACATATACACAAAACCATATAAAATTGATTTAATCAAATTCGCAAGTCGCTCTGATGCCACTGTTGGCTTTTGTTATTCAAATAAGCAGCAAAAAGTTAAAATTAATTCCCACAAAACCCTCACAAGATCTATGCAATTTGATTAGATTGATAAGAAAGTCATAGAATCTTACCAGGATGACAAAAAGGACAAGATTCTGGAAGGGAGAGAATGAGTTCACTTCGGTGACACCCTAACTCAAGCTTTTAGTATTCGGGATCGGATTTAGACATTGTTACTTAGAGTAATGCCCTCTATAGGTATCCACACGAACAGACTCTCTCAAAAACTAATTGGTGTGCTAGCACCCTCTCCTTTGCATTAAATGACTCTCTTTAATTTTAAGGTTTTAATGTTTTCGCCTTTTTAGAATGAGAGAACGCCTTTTCTCTTCTTTTTTTGGCTAGAAACCCTAAAATAGATATATATATATATCTATTGACTTTGAGATAGAGTTAGATTTTAACTAGGGTAAACTATAATTCGAATATAACTCAGAGAATCTAGATAATGTCTGTAATTCGAATATGATTTAGAAAATCAAGATAATGTCAGTAATTCGAATATGATTCAAAGAATCTAGATAATGTCAAATTCAATGAACCTAGACATATCTAGTACATCGAATTTGGACATTATCAGGTTCATTGAACCTAGGCTCAGTAAACCCAAAATTCATTCTTAGTATGTTCTAAGTGTGTGACCTTGTAAGTTCACATAACATTGGTAGTAGGCTTGAAATTCTATTTCTGGCCCACAAATCATAAGCGGCCTCTAGCAAGATATTATGATTATCCAAGTTATGCGAATGTCAATAATCTGACATATCCTAATCCACAATAAGTATTAAAGTCCTTTCGCCACTATATACCTTGATTGAACATAAGGCATGGTTTATGTCATCCTTATACTATTCAATCATATTATTTCTCAATCTTAAGTAGACTGATATTGATAACCCTTATCAACATATTCCAGTATGGCCATACATTTTACTTAAGTCTAACTTATGAAGCGGCCCATAGATATCTTTCTCATAATAAATGAGGGACAAATTCCTTCTTAATCACTCACATTCCTGTAATGCCCCTATGTGGGCGTTAACAGTATTGAATAAATAAAAATAAACTTAGATTCAATATTATTTAAATCCATTAAACAGTGCCCATGGGTCTTTAAACAAAAATAAAAATAAAAATAAACATTTAAAATACAAACTACTGTTTTTAGTGTAGCACCAAATATTTAAAATACAGTCATCATCACCATAGTATAATTTCCAAATAACTTAACACAGCCTTCACAAAAGAAATACGAATCTTACATAATCTAGACGAGTTACAATTAAATAAAGATCTTCTAACACGAAATCAACAATGTTGTTGCCTATTCCTCATCAGATAAGTTGCACTGAGTTTCACCTAAGAGATGTAAATATGATAGGGATGACCATCGACATGCCTAGTAGAAAAAATCATTACTCACCTTAAGGTTTATTCATTACCACATTAAAACTGCTTGGTTAGTTAATTTACATCATATACCAGATTATAAGGTTTATTATGGTCATATCTCGTGGAAACCATAGTTAACCATTACTAAGTTTCACACTTATACATATATACAAATATTACAATTCATCATTATTCCTAGGTATTCACATAAATAAAGTAACACTCCACTTATCAAAACCCAAATGGGCTTGCTTGGCCACCCTCCAAACATTCCGAGGGTATTCCAATGAGGGGACATCAAGCCCCGAGTCCTCACCAAGTCGATTCTTGTATAATGCATTCTGGGACTTTCGACCCAAGGGAGCGTCATCACCTCCCCCCTATTTTACCTTTTAGGGTATTCGTGCTCAAGGACATAACCGCTGCCCTCTTCACGTCTCACCATTTCTCAATGTTCAATCATTATTTATAGAGTCAATTTTCCTAACCATGCTTCCCAATTATAACAACAAATGTTAATTCATTATGATAAACGCTAATCAATACAAGGCGAGTTCATGTCATAGTTTCATATGTGATTCTCATATAATAGCAGTTCAACACAAATACATATATCTTGTGGTAAAACAATCAATTTTAATTTCATAAAAACCTCACAAAAGATGAGTAATAGAATCCCTACCTTCCAAGCTTCTCAACAATCTTTTAATCTCAAAAATTTAATTAACGTAAGCTCCACACACCCTTGATCCTAAGGTGTGCATAAAGACAATTAAAACTAAAGCATAACATATAACCACATCCACAAATGAATTAAGTGTAAATCTATATATTTTAGTCTCTAATAAGATTCATAAATCACTTAGAATGGTTTTGGAAAGGTTGCAAGACATTCAGGGATTAGAAGGTGAGCAAGTTGGGTTATTGGGTGGTTTACTTAAGGTAGACGGGTGGTATACTGCCACTGGTAGGTTTACTAGTTTCTAACCCGAGAATTGAAAAATTTATAGAAAATAAAATATAACTTCGATTTAGGCTCATGATAGCTCGTTGGAAAGCTTAGAATGTCTATTTTTAAAATATTAAACCAATTTATAAAATTCATTTTCATCTAATCTTAGAATTTCAAGAAAGAGCTACTGCCTATAGAGATAATACAAGGTTTATGGAATGTTAAGTTTTTCTTAAACCCAAAGCATATTATTCTTATTCAAAATTTCAAAACCATTCCATAATAGGTAGCATGCATTGTATAATCATAATAAATATATTCTCATGAGTTTTATACCAAAGCCATCATCAAACTGTATCTCTAGCCTTTCTTGCAAATAATGAGGAAAACATGCATAAGTTTACTTTTTAAGCTTAAAACCTTAAAACATCAATCTTAAAGTTATGGAAACCGGTTTTAAACATTCCTAGCATGTTTGTAATATTGTTATCAAACTAAATAAAGGTTTGTTGTCGGTTTCAACCCAAGACTCAAGTTTTTGTTCATAAATGCTCAAATTTGTATATTAACATAACTAGAAATTTGCATAAACTTGGAACACGAAAATCATGCATTAAATATGGAGAAAATACATACTAAAGCCATGTTTGAATTAAAGAAAACCTACCTCAAAACTCCTTTGAAAAACACCAAAGTTTGGGTTAAAAATCAAGCTTGAATTGATTCCAAAGCGGCTTCAAACATGGCTGAGAATTATAGTTACTTGGCTACAAAGAGAGCTTTATGCCTTATGTCTTTAGTTAGAAATTGAAGTGAGAAAGGAGAGAATGAGAAACTAGAGAAGAAAGTGGTGATAGTTGAATAAATAGGCATCAAAATAATTGAGGAGCGGGAGATAATTGTAGGTTTATGGGGAAAGTTGTAGGAAGAAACAAATGAGCATTAAAAGAAAATATTATCATGTCTCCCACGGAGACTTTTAGCAAATAATGCCAACATAATTGAGGGGGCAAATGGGGCAAGTTGTAGAAGAAGATGAAGGAAGCATTAAAAAGGTGATTGAGAAAATATATCAATGTCTCCTAGTAGTTGAGGTTAATTAATTTTATGTCTCTAAGTAGTTAAGGTGAATTAATTCTATGCCTCCAAATGAGAAGAAGCCTACTTAATTGAGTATTAATATAGCGGGACAAGGTTGGTAGAAGTGATGAGTGATAGGTAGGTTTTAAATACTTACTATGGAGACTTAGTAAAAATACTAAAATGATATTTTATTCATATGATTTTACAAAAATCATACCTATTAAAATAACGGGTGTTTCAACTCTCCCCTCCTTTAAAAATTTCGTCCTCGAAATTTCGTACACTAATTACAATGTTAAAACAAATGTGGATACTTCTCTCTTTTTTTAGATTCAAGTTCCCATGTGGCTTCCTCTACATTATGATGTTGCCACAGCACTTTCCCCAGAGGAATTTCACGATGATATAATATTTTTATTTCATGATCTAGTATCTAAATTGGAACTTCTTCATAGGTCGTGTCTCCTTGAATTGGTATATCTGTCCACATGATCACTTGTAAAGGGTCAGATTCATACTTCCTCAATGTCGATACATGGAACACATTATGTACATGAGACAATTATGGTGGTAGGTCTAAACGGTATGCTAGTGTTCCAATGCATTCCACAATCTCAAATGGTCCTGTATACCTTGGTGCTAACTTTCCTTTAACACCAAATCGAGACATACCCCACTTTGGTTTCACCTTCAAGAACACAAAGTCTCCAACCATGAACTCTAAAGGTCATCTCCTCTTGTCTGTATAATTCTTTTGTCGACTTTGAGCTGTCTAAAGATGGTCGTGAATAATTCAGATCTTGTCCGTTGTTTCTTTGATAAACTAGGGCCCAAGTTCTAGACGTTCTTCATTTTCAGCCCAACATAATGGAGATCTATGAGACCTACCATACAAAGCCTCATATGGAGCCATTCCAATACTCGCTTGGTAGTTGTTGTTGTATGTGAACTCAACATATGGTAGCTATACACCCAATTGGTTTCAAAGTCTAGTACATAAGCTCGAAGCATATCCTCGAGAATTTGAATGACACATTCAGATTGTCCATCTGTTTGAGGATGAAAGGCCGTACTGAAATTCAGCTATGTTCCCAAAGCTTTCTGCAATCCTCTCCAGAACTTTGATGTAAAACATGTATCCCTATCAAAGACTATTGACATAGGTACACCATGCAATGTCACTATCTTCTCCACATACAATTGGCATAATTTTGAAACATTGTAACTAGTTTTGATTGGGATGAAGTGGGCTGTTTTAGTTAAATGATTCACAATTACCCAAACGGCATCATGCCCCACTTGAGTTTTAGGAAATCCGGTGACAAAGTCCATTGTCACATGATCCCACTTCCATTCTAGAATAGGTAGACTCTTTAACTCGCCTCCAGGCTTTTGATGTTCTGCTTTAACCTACTGACATGTCATGCACTTAGAGACAAAGGTTGCTACATCTCGTTTCATTCCTTGCCACTAATATTGTCGTTTTAGATCCATATACATTTTAGTGCTTCTTGGATGAATAGCAAACTTTGAACGATGTGCTTCATCTAACACTGCATGTCTGAGATAAGGATCCTCTGGAACAACCAATCTTCCTTTGTAAAGTAGGAACCCTTCTGGCTCAATTTGTCATCCATCTAGTTGTTTACCATTTTGTATTTGTTCCTAGAGTATACGTAATCCTTCATCGTACTATTGTCCTTGTTTTACTTGCTTGATTAACGTAGGAGTTGCTATCATATTGAATAGAAAAGCTCTTTTATCATCTGCATAATATTGCAAGTTAAAGTCGGTGATGGTGATGACTCGTCTCCAATCTTCTAATGCTAGACTGGCTATAATTTCATTGTTCTTATGACTTAGAGCATCCGCCACTGCATTTGCTTTTCCAGGATGGTATTGGATATTAAAGTCGTAATCCACCATATACTCAGTCCATCTTCGTTGCCTTAGGTTGAGGTCCTTTTGAGTAAACAAATATTTCAGACTTTGATGATCCGTATAAAGCTCAAACTTTGCACCATATAGATAACATCTCCAAATCTTGAGTGCAAAAACCACAAAAGCTAACTCAAGATCATGTGTGGGGTAGTTTCTCTCGTGGGGTTTCAACTGACGTGAGGCGTAGGCAACTACTTGTCCATGCTGCATTAGCACACAAAGGCATCAATGTATACTGTGTAAGGCTCTTCATTGTTGGGTATGATCAACATAGGTGCGCTAGTGAGTCTTCGCTTTAATTCCTTGAATGCTTCTTCACATTTATCGTCCCACACAAACTTGACATTCTTTCTTGTGAGTCTTGTTAATAGAGAAGCAATCTTTGAAAAATTCTCTACGAAGCATCGATAGTATCCAACTAATCTGAGGAAACTTTGGATCTCTGACACGTTCTTTGGTCTTTTGCAATTTAGCACCGCTTCAATCTTGGATGGGCCCATTGAGATGTCTTCTTCAGAGACAACGTGTCTAAGAAACTTGACTTTTGTCATCCAAAAGTCACATTTCTCTCTCTTTGCATAGAGACCATGTTCTCTCAACATCTGTAGAGCAATCCTCAAATGCTCAGCATGTTCTTCATCAGTTTTGGAATAGATCAACATATCATCTATGAAGACAATGATAAACTGATCTAAGTACGGTCAGAAGACATGGTTCATCAAGTCCATGAAAGCTGCTAGTGCATTGGTTAACCCGAAAGGCATGACAAGAAACTTAAAGTGACCGTAGTGAGTCTGAAAAGCCATCTTTGGAGTGTCCTCCTCCCTTATCTTCAGTTGGTGATATCCAGATCGTAAGTCAATCTTTGAGAAGTAGCGACATCCTCCTAATTAATTGAACAACTTGTCAATTCGAGGTAGTGGGTATTTGTTCTTGATAGTGAGTCGATTAAGCTGGCGATAATTGACACAAAGCCTCAACGATCCGTCATGTTTCTTCACAAAAAGCACTGGAGCTCCCCAAGGTGATGTACTCGGTCGAATAAATCCTTTTTCCAGTAATTCGTCTAACTACTTCCTTAATTCCACCTTCTCAGCAGGTGCCATTCGATATGGAGCAATGGAAACGGGCGTCGTTCTTGAGATTAAGTCAATGACAAACTCGATTTCTCTATCAGGCGGAAGTCCTAGCAATTCATTTGAAAAAACATCTAAAAATTCATCCACCATAGGAGTGTGAGAGGATGGGTCGCTCCTCTTTAGTTCTCCCTTTGAAGCAAAGATTGTCCCCAGATTGGTGAAAATCCTTCGTCCTCCAATACAAGCCTTAAGCATTGCGGCTGGTATCACTGTTCCTATCTTTGCTTGAAATTCGATGACTTGTCCATTCTTGATGAACAAAGAGACACGTTTCCTATGACAATCTACTATTGCCTGATATTTGGTTAGCCAATCCATTCCTAGGATTACATCAAACTCTGTCATAGTTATTACATATAGATCAACTGATAGTTTATGTTCTCCTATAACAAGGCACACTAATTTACAAATTATGGATACTTCAGCTATCCCGCCCATTGGTGTTTTAAGTGTTAGTGGCGAACTACATGTTTCTGTTTCTAGTTGTAGTACGGAAGCAAATAACATCGATATAAATGAATGAGTGGCACCAGTATCAAACAATACATGAGCCCAAGAATGAGACACATGAATCATGTCGTCTACAACGGAGTGATCAGCCTACTTTGCTTATCTAGTTGTAGCCGTAATTGCATAAGCTTGTGCTGTTGCTTTCCCCTTATCACTCTTTCCTCAGTTTCCTTGGCTACTACTAGTCTTATTATTATTTCTTCTAGGAAAATATGGCCCTTGATTCACTGAACCTTGTGGAGTCAATTGAAAATTCTAATTGGCATAGAAATTTGAGCCCTATGGTCGCTGTTGGTAGTTGTACTGGGGTTGAAACCCTCAAGATTGAGTTATTGAGACTTGGGAAGCTGGAATGTTTTGCTAAGGTGCTCCCCGGTTTTGACTCCCTCCCCAAACAGTGGACCCAAAATGACTTCCTTGTGGCCTTGGTGCAAGGAACGATTGTGCAAGATGGTTAGGATAGTTCCTCCTTAGATGTCCCACTTGTCCATAGTTATGACAAGCATATGGCTGAAAACGACCACTACCAAAAGATCTACTACCAATAGTCACTCCACTATGCTGAGTGACCTATCCTTGTGACTTCTCCTTCTTGCCTATCTTCCTTTGACGCCCACTAGAACCCTTATACTCTCCATAAGAGTTATTTAGTTCTATCTCTGCCCATTGTGCAGCGGCTACAAGCTCAAGAAAGTCTGTAGATGGGACAATAGCTATCATTTGTCTGATTTTCGGTCTCAGGTTAATTCTAAATTGTTTGCACCTCGCCATTGGATCCAATATAGCTCTGGGATTGTAGCGAGACAATTCTATGAATCGAGCATGGTATTCAACAACCATAGTATCTCCCTGCACCAGGTTTTTGAATTCTCGCATCATTGCTTGCCTATGGCTCTGAGGAATATAAGTGTTATGAAATATGGTTTTGAACTGCTCCCATGTGAGGTTTGGCACATCATAGTTGTCCTTTTGAAGATCCCACCATTCTTCGACTTTTCCCTCAAATATATATGTTGAAAAACCAACCCAATACTCCTATGGAATTCTCAAGGTATCCAACTTCTTTTTAACCGCTTTTAGCCATTGTTCTGCTATGATAGGATTGGGTTCTCAACTAAATACAGGGGGTTTCTGCTTCATGAACTCCTTTAGTAGGGAAAATGTCATTGCTCAGGATCACGAGCTTCCATAGGTCTTTGCACATTTTGCAAAGCTTGAAGAATTTGTCCTAGATTATTCACTTTCGGTGTATCTAGTAGGGTCTGTGCTACCCGTCGTGGTTGCTCATCTTCTTGAGCTTGTTCCATCGATTCAGGTTGTTCAACTTCTTGAACCTATTCGACCGGTTGTGAATGCTTAGATGATTACACTAGACGTCTTGGTGGCATAGTTTCTACTGACTGCGTAAATTTGGCCAGGATTAGCACCCAATGATGATGACATTAACACTTAACTTTAAAATCATTCCAAAAGATTAATTTGTAAGGTGGTGCTACACCCCCTCGGTTAACTAAACCTAGGCTCTGATACCAAAAATTCTATAACGCCCCTATGTGGGGTTTAGCAGTATTGAATAAATAAAAATAAACTTAGATTCAATATTATTTAAATCCATTAAACAATGCCCATGGGTCTTTAAACAAAAATAAAAATAAAAATAAACATTTAAAATACAAACCATAGTTTTTAGTGTAGCACCAAATATTTAAAATACAATCATCATCACCATAGTACAATTCCCAAATAACTTAACACAGCCATCACAAAAGAAATACGAATCGTACATAATCTAGATGAGTTACAATTAAACAAAGAACTTCCAATACGAAATCAACAGTATTGTTGCCTATTCCTCATCAGATAAGTTGCACTGAGTTCCACCTAAGAGATGTAAATATGATAGGAATGAGCATCGATATGCCTAGTAGGGAAAATCATTACTCACCTTAAGGTTTATTCATTACCACATTAAAACTGCATGGCTAGTTAATTTACATCATATACCAGATTATGAGGTTTATTATGATCATATCTCGTGGATACCATAGTTAACCATTACCAAGTTTCACACTTATACATATATACAAATATTACAATTCATCATTATTCCTAGGTATCCACATTAAATAAAGTAACACTCCATTTATCAAAACCCAAATGGGTGTGCTTGGCCACCCTCTAAACATTCTAAGGGTATTCCAGTGAGGGGACATCAAGCCCTGAGTCCTCACCAAGTCGATTCCTGTAAAGTGCATTCTAGGGCTTTCAACCCAAGGGAGTGTCATCACCTACCCCCCTGTTTTACCTTTTAGGGTATTCGTGTTCAAGGACATAACCGCCGCCCTCTTCACGTCTTACCATTTCTCAATGTTCAATCATTATTTATAGAGTCAATTTTTCTAACCATGCTTCCCAATTATAACAACAAATGTCAATTCATTATGATAAACGCTAATCAATGCAGGGCGAGTTCATGTCATAGTTTCATATGTGATTCTCATATAATAGCAGTTCAACATAGATACATATATCTTGTGGTAAAACAATCAATTTTAATTCCATAAAAACCTCACAAAAGATGAGTAATAGAATCCCTACCTTCCAAGCTTCTCAACAATCTTTTAATCTCAAAAATTTAATTAACGTAAGCTCCACACACCCTTGATCCTAAGGTGTGCATAAGGACAATTAAAACTAAAGCATAACATATAACCACATCCATAAGTGAATTAAGTGTAAATCTATATATTTTAGTCTCTAATAAGATTCATAAATCACTTAGGATGGTTTTGGAAAGGTTGCAAGACATTCAGGGATTAGAAGGTGAGCAAAGTTGGGTTCACTATCTACAATTAGCACATGGGTTATTGGGTCCTTTACTTAAGGTAGACGGGTGGTATACTGCTACTAGTAGGTTTACTAGTTTTCAACTCGAGAATTGAAAATTTCATAGAAAATAAAATATAATTCCGATTTAGGCTCATGATAGCTCGTTGGAAAGCTTAGAATGTCTACTTTTAAAATATGTAAACCCATTTATAAAATTTATTTTCATCTAATCCCAGAATTTCAAAAAAGTGCTACTGCCCAGAGAGATAATACAAGGTTTATAGAATGTTAAATTTTTCTTAAACTCAAAGCATATTATTCTTATTCAAAATTTCAAATCCATTCCATAATAGGCAGCATGCATTATATAATCATAATAAATATATTCTCATAAGTTTTATGCCAAAATCATTATCAAACCATATCGCTAGCTTTTCTTGCAAATAATGAGGAAAATATGCATAATTTTGCTTTCCAAGCTTAAAACCTTAAAACATCAATCTTAAAGTTATGGAAACCGGTTTTAAACATTCCTAGCATGTTTGTAATATTGTTATCAAACTAAAGTACAGGTTTGTTGTCAGTTTCAACCCAAGACTCAAGTTTTTGTTCATAAATGCTCAAAATATGCATATTAACATAACTAGAAATTTGCATGAACTTGGAACACGAAAATCATACATTAAATATGGAGAAAATACATACTAAAGTCAAGTTTGAATTAAAGAAAACCTACCTCAAAACTCCTTTGAAAAACACCAAAGTTTGGGTTAAAAATCAAGCTTGAATTGACTCCAAAGCAGATTCAAACATGGCTGAGAATTATAGTTACTTGGCTACAAAGAGAGCTTTATGCCTTGTGTCTTTAGTAAGAAATTGAAGTGAGAAAGGAGAGAATGAGAAACTAGAGAAGAAAGTGGTGATGGTTGAATAAATAGGCATCAAAATAATTGAGAAACGGGGGATAATTATAGGTTTATGGGAAAAGTTGTAAGAAGAAACAAATGAGCATTAAAAGCAAATATTATCATGTCTCCCAATGGAGACTTTTAGCAAATAATGCCAACATAATTGAGGGGACAAATGGGGCAAGTTATGGAAGAAGATGAAGGAAGCATTAAAAAGGTAGTTGAGAAAATATATCAATGTCTCCTAGTAGTTGAGGTTAATTAATTTTATGTCTCTAAGTAGTTAAGGTGAATTAATTCTATGTCTTCAAATGGGAAGGAGGCTACTTAATTGAGTATTAATGTAGCGGGACAAGATTAGTGGAAGTGATAAGTGATAGGTAGGTTTTAAATACTTACTGCGGAGACTTGGTAAAAATACTAAAGTGATATTTTATTCATATGATTTTACAAAAATCATACCCGTTAAAATAACAGGTGTTTCAACTCCTCACATGATTCACTTTATATCCAACAACAATCTATTCCATTATCCTGTTAAAGATAATATTAGATTGTGTCAAAATGTAGAACTTGTCATGTAAGAAACTATGGTGATTTCAGGTTAGAGGACTAGGATAATACTATTATGATGAGAATCACTTATGATAATTATCCATGCAGTTTTCTCATAGCGAGTTGATCCAATACATCATTTCTCAAGTATGTATCTATGAGTTGACTCAGTATCTCATACACATGATTAGTAAAACATGATCATTAGTTAAACTTCATACTAGTCTTCATTCATTATTATCCCAATAATAATGACCGACTAAGGATAATTTAAAATATAATTTAATTTTCACCTAAGAGTTTTACTATCAAGTCACATATTGATGACCTTAAGCAGAATTAACTATTCATAGAATTAGAATCAAAAACAATAATGAAAATGCCTCTTTATTAATAAAATGCACATGTAATGAAATCAATATGTGGTCATTACATAATTGGCCTAGGGCACATCACTAATAATTATTCACTAAATTATTCAACAATCCTTTTTATTTGTGTTATTGTGTCATTTATATTACAAATCATAACAAAAATTTTGTTTGTCAATATTTTATAACTCAAGAGAATCTATGTAGCGTTTTGAAGATCAGATGATGCAATGTTACAAAGACTATACTTGAGGGAAGAATTTTTGTAATTAATCCTTCTTTATATTCCGTTATAATTATATTTTCTGTTATTTAGTAATTTTTGTAATTATGTGCCTTTAGAATATGGATTATTAAATTTTAGAGTATGTTCGTTTTATTTTTTCAAAAAACACAACGTTTACCCATATATAAAATATGTAACATTTAAAATATACATAAACAAAAATCGCTATTTTTTTTAAGACAAAAACACAAACCAATAAATTTAATTGGTTTTTCTAAATTTTAAACTAAACCAAATTCATTACTGGTTTGGTTTGATCAGTTTAATCGATTTGATGCCTATTCCCATTTTCTGCCAGCCAAAAAAGAGAATATATATATATATATACATATATATATTTGGCTTAAAAAACCAGATAATTCTACGCACTCGATAACCCTTTGTGGTGGCATGGCATACTGCTCGCAGACATATTTACATAGAGTAACACGTCCTTTTTTTTTTTTGGTTGATTCGAATACGCACTTACACAAAACAACGCATCAATTTTACATCATAATTATTTTTACAAGTAAATCACATCATAGTTAAACAGTATAAATATGACAATGACATATTTTTTATTGTTACTTTTTTTAATCAAACTAGTTAGTCTTGAATTCATGAATAGTTAACTTTGTCTTACAAAATATATTCATGTACTATTTTCTCTCATTAAGAATACTTTATATTAGAAGTTGTAATAAATTAAATCTCTATACTATGTATATGTCAAAATTAATTCCTTCGTGGAATATAAATGGATAAAAAAATGAATATAGGAAGTCATACCAATTATAGTGCATCAAGTAAAAAAAACATAGTGATTCTATGTATACTTCAATTAAAAAAACATATCTTTATTTTTTATTATAGTAAATAAAACAATATATAAGATATGGTAAATTTCACAAATAGTCCTTGAATTTTACCCTTAGTCTTATTTAATCCCTAACATTTCAAAAGTCCCATTTTGCTCTCTTATTTTTTAGTTTGTCTCAGATTTAGTTCCTTTGTTAGTTTGATGTTAAATATTTAAGGGAATATTCTTAAAATGTCTTACTTTGGTCCTTAATATATTACTTTGTTTTACTTTTTAATCCCTAACTTATTACTTTGTTTCACTTTTAATCCCTAATCTAATATTTATATACTAGTATAAAAAAATTCAACATTTTTTTCTAAATTAAAATCATCTTACTTACACTATGATTTTTTTAATTGTATGCATCAAAATCATTATATTTAATTTTTCACTTTAGATTGTTTTCAAATTGTAGTCCTTAATTAATCTCTTAATTGTTACAGAGGGACTAAAAGTGAAACAATGCAATAGATTAAGGATCAAAGCAAGACATTTTAACTATATTCCATTAAATATTTAACTTCAAACTAATGGAGGGACCAAATCTTAAACAAATTAAAAGTTAAGAGACCAAAATGAGAATTTTGAAATGCCATGGACTAAAATAGGATTAAAGGTAAACCTTAGGGACCATTTGTGAAATTAACTCTATAAAATAATTGTGCAATACACCAAAGTGTATTGGTTGTTGTGGTTTGTTCTTTTTTTTTTTCTTTTTTTACCGTTTTTAGGGAACTTTTGTTCCTTAATTCAGTGTTGAAAGATTCCAGCAAATTAGTAAGATAAATAAAAGTATTGTCTCTTAGTTTTCTTTTTTTTTGGTGATTGAACGGGGTCAATGGACCCCGAATTGTCTCTTAGTTAAGTTTTAATAATTTGTTGAATTTTAACATTCTGCCTTGTTAAAAAAGTTTTGTGGAACCAAAAGAGGCAACGTTTTTACAACTTGAAGAATTGACGAGAAGCCCATTGGCCCGAAGGTTTCATTGCCTTAATTAATTATGTTTTTAATAATATCGATAATTTTGATTACAAATTACTAATGAGTTTCTTGAATTTTGTAGATCATGAAATTACATCAAAATTTTGTAGTTTCAAAAACCAAAATCAATTAAAATAAGCAGAAGCAATAGCACAGTCGGACCATATACAATAAAATTTTATAAAATTTTTAGCTGTACTCTATAGATTTACTAGTCAATGTACAATTAATATAAAAAAGTATAGAACAATTTTAACATTTTCCAATTAGGTCAATAACTTGATCATTAGAAAATAAAAGTCTCCTTTTTTTTTTTTATTTCATAACTCTTCCACTTAGTCTCCAAATTAGATGAACATATGTGTAAATGTCAATGGTTTGGAAAAGAATGACAAAAACTCTCTAAATTTTGATCCTTGATTTATACTCAACGCATAAGAAATCAAGTGATGGCTGTAGAGAGCTTTTTTCTTTAGGACTTTCTCTTTCTAAAGCTGAGCTGAAGAATTGGAATAATAAAAGAGCTCTCCAAAAACCTATTTATAGATGCACAAGAGACGTCTTTTTCAAACTTAGATTTATTTAAAATAATTAATTGAATACATCAAATGCTTATGTTCTCTCAATAGTAGTTATCACCTGTGTACATATAGATTCTTTTATTTGTGTGTGGTGCCAGACTTATTAGATAATGAGCAAAAAATTTTCCAATTACTTGATTCTGTTTTTTGTCTTTAAAATTCAAACACTTAATTTGAAAAAAAAAATCTTATTTCTCAAAATTAAAAATATTTGTTTTTTTCAAGCAAGAAACTTAGAGACTAAGTTAGCCCAACACAAGGACAAATCCTTCTGGCACACGCTCGTGACAGGTGGACTATCCATTTTGTGTTTTTAAAATTGAAGTAATTAATAATCACATTTTTTAATTTCAAGGTGTGTCTTAATAAATTATTAATTCATTACCAATAAGTTGAAATAATTTACAAAATGACATGAGAAACTATAGACTTAAAATTTCAAGCTCTAATAAAATCAATAATTAACATATCAAGTTTAGTAATTCTGAAACTACCCCTCTAAAAACTTGGACTTGTACACTTGAAATTATAAATATAATTTATTTAAAAAATTGAATTATCTATTGATATAAGCTTTATTGATGAATAAATCCTCCATAAATATTTCATAGTTAGAGCTAGATACAAATATCTTTTAAACTCCTTAATTACATCTTTTTCCTCAAGTACTATTGTAACACTCTGAATTTAATTAAGTGTTATTACTGTGTAAGATGGTATATTAGTGTGCCAAATTATGATTTAACTTTAATTTAAATAATTTGTGATGATTTTCTAATCAATTTAATTTGAAATCATTTTTAATTATTATTTTTTTGTATATTGAGAATTTGAAACAAAACAATTTGTTAAGTGTCAAATATACCTCTTTTTGCAAAACAGTGGATGGCACATGGTTTTTATACAGTGAAACCACCCGCCTTTGCTTTTATTTAAACTCACCTTTCTCTCTTTCTCTCTTTTACTCATGTTTTCTCTCTCTCTCTCTCGCCTTTCTCCTCCTCTCTCACTGCCTCTCTCTTTCTCTCTCCTTCTCCCAAATTTTGATTTCAAAATCAAGCCCAAGCTTTGGTTTTCAATGGATTGGAAGCTCGAGAACACGTTTGAACAATCACAAACTCGATTTAAAGCTTAAATCAAGGTTAGTTTTCAAATTCTAAATTTTTTCTTAATTTTTCAATTTTCTTAGCATTTTGAAATCCACTCTCGTTTAAGCTTAGAAAACCCTTAATCTAAGTTAGTGGAACCTAAATTATCTAGAATCTAAGCTTTATTTCAATCAGGCATGAAGTTTTGGCCTCCCCGAGCCCAAATCTTCAATTTCAACTTGTTTTCTCACATCCCAGGCATGAATAATGATCATAGTTGATAGAAAAACATAGTAGATTACTTTTTAGTACATTAAAACAAGATTTAAACAAAATTTTTGGAAAAATCCAAAAATGAAGAAAATTAGAGAAAATTGAAAAATCTTGATTCAAATCCATTTTTGATCAAACAAGGCTTAGATTCTAATTGTTCTAAGTTCCTCTAACCTAGATTGATGGTTTTCTAAGCTTAGAAAAGCTTAGATTTCAAAATACCAAGAAATTTGAAAAATTGAAAAAGTTTTGAAATTTAGAAACTAACTTTGAATTCAAGCTTTGAATCGCATTTTTGGTCGTCCAATCGAATTCCCGAGCTCCCAATCTACTGAATACCAAAGCTTGGGCATGATTTTTTTGAAGAAAATTGAGAGAAATTGAGAGAGAGAAGAGAGATAGAGAGGGAGGGTGAGAGAACAAGAGTGAGGGAGAATGAGAGATAAATAGAGGGAGAGAAAGACTACTGACTGAACAAAACCGTGCACAGCAGCACACTGATTTCAAATAGGACCTATTTAGTATTTGTCAAATTGTTTTGTTTCAAAATTTAAAATAACAATTAATAATGGTTTTAAGAAATTTAAAAATCATTAAAATAATCAAAAACAACATTAATTTAGAAATTTCTACAAAATGATCAAATTAAGTTTAGAATACTCATTATGGTATATTAATCTACCATTTTACTTGCTAATAACGTTTAATTAATTTTGGGGTATTACAACTCTCCACCCCTAAAAGAAATTCGCCCTTGAAATTTATAACCTAGTTCAAAAACAAAACAAATGTGGATACAACTCTTGCATATTCGATTCTAACTCTCAAGTGGTTTCAACAACCCCGTGATGCTACCACACGACCTTTACTAATGGGATGTCACAACGACACAAACTGATCACTTTTCGATCGATGATCTCGATCAGCACTTCTTCATACGTCCTGTCCTCTTGGATCTGCACGTCATGGAACATGACGATCTTATCTCGGTGCAAAAGTTCCAAAGCATCAGCACGTGGAATACATCATGAACATGCAAAAGTTCAGGAGGAAGGTTGAGTCGATAAGCAACCACACCCATGCGTTAAGTAATTTTGAACGGTCCAACATATCTCGGTGCTAGCTAACCACTTTCTCCAAATTGCGTGATGCCCTTACAAGGCGATACCTTCAAGAGAACATAGTCTCCTACCTCGAATTCTAGGGGTTGATGCCTTCTATCAACATAACTCTTTTGTCGGCTCTGAGCTACTTTCAATCGATCCCGTATCACAATGATCTTCTCATTACTATCACGAATCTCACCTGGTCCAAGAATAACTCTATCTTTTGTTTCAGCCCAACACACTAGTGACTGACACGGTCGTCCATATAGTACTTCAAACGGTGCCATGCCAATGCTTGATTGATAGCTGTTATTATATGCGAACTCTACCAGATGCAAATATTTCTTTCAGTTTCCACCGAAGTCTAACGCACATGCATGCAACATGTCTTCGAGAATCTGAATAACCCGCTCAGATTGCCCATCGGTCTAAGGATGAAATGCTGTGCTAAAGTTTAAATCTGTGCCTAAAGCCTCTTGAAAGCTCCTCCAGTACTTGGCTTTAAATATGGTATCCATATCTAATGTGATGGACAAGGAACTCCATGCAACCGCACTATGTTCTACAAATACAATTCCCCAAGAACTCTTCTCGAACAAGTCGACCTGAATGGAATGAAATGAGCTGACTTTGTTAACCTGTCGACCATGACCCAAATTGCATCATGCCATTGCTCTGTCCTTGGCAAATCGATAAGAAAATCCATCGTGATGTATTCCCATTTCCACCCTAGAATAAGAAGTGGTTGAAGTTGACCTGCTGGCTTCTAATGCTTGGCTTTCACCTGAAGACAAATTGCACACTTGGCCACGTATTCCTGGATATCCTTCTTCATACCTCTCCACCAATATTACCTCTTTAGATCACGATACATCTTTGTGCTTCCTGGATGAATGGCGAACTAAGACTTATGGGCTTCATCCATTACAGTCTTCGTCACTTTCGCGATTGCTAGAACTGTCAGATGCTCCCTGAAGTACAACGATCCATTGGCACTTACCCTCCATTCTTCAAATTGCTCTCCATTCTAAATTCACATCTAGATTTCCTAAAGGTGCTGGTCTGGCCACTGATTCTGCTTCACCATCTAAACAAGAGCTGGGTCGTCTCCATGTGGTACACTGAAACATGATCATAGTCTCCATGATACTGTAGCATGTACTCACTTACTGTTGCATCTCTTTTCCAATCTTCAAGAGCCAAACATGTAAGTATCCCTGAAGACTTTCGACTGAGCGCATCCCTGACTACATTAGCTTTTCCAAGATGGTACTATAGTGTGAAATCATAATCCTTCATGTATTCCATCCACCTTCACTGCCTCAAGTTCAAATCCCTCTAGGTAAACAAATACTTCAAACTCTTATGGTCGGAGAAAACATGAAATGTCGCCCCGTACAAATAACATCTCTAGATCTTTAGCACGTGAATCACTATTGCGAGTTCCAAATTATGAGTAGGATAATTTTGCTCATGAGATCATAGCTGTCTCGATCCATACGCCACCACGCATCCATGTTGCATTAACACACACCCAAGTCCACATCCTGAGGCATCTGTATAAACTTCATACAGCTTATCACTGTTGGGAATGACCAATACTGGTGCTGTGGTCAATCGATTCTTTAACTCTTGAAAAGTGAGCTCACATTCTTCATCCCACTTGAACCTGACATTCTTCCTGATCAATCTTGTCAACGGTGTTGCTATCTTTGAGAAGTCCTTCACAAATTTCCTATAGTACCCTGCAAGTCTCAAGAAGCTACAGATTTCTACCACATTCCTCGGTCGTTCCCATTCCACTATGGCTTCCACCTTAGATGGATCCACTAAGATGCCATGCTCAGAAATGACATGACCCAGAAACTTAACTTCTATCAACCAAAACTCACACTTTTCCTTCTTAACATACAGCTAGTGCTCCCGTAAAGTCTAAAGCATGATTTTGAGATGCTACTCATGCTCCTCCCAAGTCTTAGAGTAGACCAAGATGTCGTCGATTAACACAATTACAAACTGATCCATATAAGGCCTACATACCTATTCCTCAAATCCATGAAGGCTGCTAGAGTGTTTGCCAATCCAAATGGCATCATCAGAAATTCAAAATGTCCATATCGAGTCTTGAAAGTTGTCTTGGGAATGTCCTCTTCCTTAATCTTGAGTTGATGATATCCTGACCTCAAATCTATCTTTGAGAAATACCGTGAACCTCCCAACTGATCAAACAATTTATTGATCTTAGGTAGAGGATACTTGTCCTTCATAGTGATCCGATTTAGCTGTCGATAATCTATACATAGCTTGAGGGTTCCATCATGTTTCTTAGCAAACAAAACTGATGCTCCCTATGGTCATGTACTATTTCGGATATATCCCTTATCAGCAAGCTCTTGAAGCTGCTTTCTTGACTCCTTCATTTCTACCAGTGCCATCCTATGAGGTGCTATAGAGATCGGTGCTGTTCTTGGAAGTAACTCAATGCCAAATTTGATTTCCTGATGTAGTGATAATCCTAGCAATTCATCGAGGAAGACATCTTTAAATTCATCTACTACTAGAATTGCTACGTTTCTTCTCAAGACACTAGACTCTCCTTCTAGGTTCATAAGGAAGGCATAACAAACTAAGTTCTTCCACCCTCCAAGACATGTCTTTATGAGACACTCACTCATTAGTTGACAGTTTACGACTGCATTATATCTAGACAACCAATCCATCCCTAGGATTACATCATATGTACTCATGAGGATTACAATCAAATCACTCTTCAATAACTCATCCCCAATCTTTATTTTTCAAGCTTTACAAATACAGTTCACACACACTCGTCCTAAGGGTGAAGCTATCGCTAAGGGTTCGTTGAACTCTTCTATTTCTAATCCTAAGGCATGTACAAAAGATCTTGAAATGAGAGAATGAGTGGCACCACTATCGAATAACACATGTGCTAAAGACTGATAAACCAGAATCATACCATCGACAACTGCATTACTAGTCTGGGCATCTGAACTTTTTGATGTCATGGTGTGAACCTGCACTAGAGCTTTCCCTTTACCTCTACCAGCACTACTAGGTCCTAGGTTAGTTGGCCGATACTGCTGCGATGAAGGCGACTACATACTGGCTTAACTCGACGCCTGATATTGAGGGACGTTACGTTGGAAGTTCTGCAGTTGGTATCCTTATGCTGGATATGGCAGTTGCTGAGGAGAGAACTGATGGAACTAAAGCTTAAGGAACTGCTAAGATGACGGTAGGCAAGGCCGAGGCTGGCGATTGGCTCCTTCTCCTGTCTGAAGTCCTAGATGAGCACTCTTGATCGGGCAATTCCTCTTGATATGTCCTGGCTACTAGCAATAATGGTAGTGAAAGCTGTAGGGGTTGTTGCGCTTGTTGCTAGATGAACTACTGCTATCACTGTTCACGCCACCCTGTTTGTTCTTTCCTGGAATTGGTCGACTGTTGATGCTCCTCCTGCCGCTCCTCTATAGTCCTCCTGATGTTTTAACTCGATTCTCACAATACTGCGTGTAGTCATTCTCCACAGATATGGCTGCTGACACAAGCTCTCCGAAGTTCCTAAGTAGCAGGGCAATCACCTGCCATTGAATGGGAGACTTAAGTCTGTCTTAGAATTTAATGCACTTCTCATGCTCTGATGCCATTGTAGAGGGAGCAAACCTGGCTAACTCATTAAACTTCGCCTCATTCTCCCAAACTGACATGTCACCCTATTGCAACCTATAGAATTCAGCCACTTTTTGGTCTCTGTATCCTTGTGGAAAGTAGCGATCGTAAAACAGCTCCTCAAACCTGTCCCAACTGATATTACCATTGTTTTCCAAGCGTTTGGCCTGCTTCCACCAAGTATTAGCACTACCTTTGAACTTATACGCTATAAATTCCACACGATACTCTACTAGCACATCAAGGGTATCCAAATGCTTCACGATCGAGTCTAACCAATATTCTACTACTTGCGGGTCCTCATTTCCATCGAAAGTCAGAACAGACGCACGTCGAAACTCCTTAAAGTACGTATGTCGATAACTATCCTCTGAATCCTCCAGTCTTGCCCTTATTGCTATTTGCCAGAATACAGCAAACATATCCCTCATCACGCCTTCATCATTTCCAAACTTGGCGTCAACTGTCGAACGTTGTCTAGGTGCCACTCTCTCACTTCTGAAAACAAAATTTTGGACTGTTAGTGGTATTTCGTTGTCGTGCCTATGTGTGCATAATTCCCAAGGTTCATAACCTTGAGCTCTGATACCATTTTATCATGCCCCAGAGTACGGGAGGTGATGTGGTAGTTTGGTTAAATTAATTAAGTGAGGATTTGGTCAAAACTAGGGTATTAGAATTTAAATTTTTTTTAATAAAAATGTGATAATTTAAAACCTTTTTAAAGCAGGCAATTATCATAATTAAACAAATAAATATAACCAAGTGAACAATGAGAAAATAATAAAGAAATAAGGAGAAACGAGAATAGGTCCCACCGACCCACATTTGTGCACACACATAGTGCTAACAATATTAAATTACAATCACAGTCTAAAATGAAGGAAGGGAAGGTTAGAGTTATACATGCCTTGATTTTATAATTTAAATAACCTGTTGGTTCTCCTACTGCTCGAATGTCCTGTCTGTGGACTCCTCTCTAATCCTAAACTTAACTCCACCTAGAAGGGGCAAGATTTTAAAACAAATAAAATGTGAGCAAAAGGCTCAGTAGGACTATATTTTAAAACAGATAAATAATTTAAATAAAACTTCACCTTAGGAAATAAAGTTAAATAAATAAATTCATTTAAATAGATTTTATTAAAAACAGTTCGTCTAGAAAGTACCTTTTTATCTTTTCTGGACAAGCCATAATATTCACCACCAAAGTGGCCTAGCTGGGTTTCGGGACCTATCCCCAAAGTCGTACACTACACGACCTGATCTTTGATATGGTATTATGTCCAAAATATATATATATATCTTTCTATAATTATTAAAATCTCTTTTTACCAAGTATTCTCATTTACATTCATTATGAGGTTTATTATAAAAACCTCCTCAGTCTACTGTTCATAAAAACAGTCAATGAAATCCCTTCTCAAACAATCATTGAAAATATTTTTAATGAAAATCCTTTTTAGGCCAAAATCATTTTTAAAACTAGGTTACGAAGAAGAGGGTAGAAGTTCTACCTCAATACTCTTGCCGATGTCCCACACTATAAATCTTGGTCCGTTACATGTTAGCTCTGCAGAACCACAAACGATCTTAAATGCATAATAACTAAATCTATCAGTATCTAGCTCGAGATATCCCATGTTACTAAACTATATCATGGTGTCCTAGCATGCCATTTAAGTTTATAAAATCATACTATGACATTAAAATCTTAATTAGAGTTCAAAATAGTAAAAAAGGATGAAAAATCACAAAATCTCACCATGGCCGATTGGCCTGTCGATTACCCTGGTTCTGCCGGCCTAACTATGCAGTTCGGTTTGTTAGAAAACCAAGTCCGATCAGCCAAACTTTTCTAGGTTTGGCCTGCAGGTCGTTTGAATCTGACCTACTGAACTCATAAATCCAACCTGCCAAACATGAACTTCGGCCTATCGATCTGGAAAAATTTCAAAATTTTCCAAGTACGGGTTTCGGCCTCCCCAAGCACAAATCTTCAATTTCAACCTGTTTCCTCACATCCCAGGCTTGAATAATGATCATAGTTGATAGAAAAACATAGTAGATTACTTTTTAATACATTAAAACAAGATTTAAACAAAATTTTTAGAAAAATCTAAAAATAAGGAAAATTAGAGAAAAATAAAAAATCTTGATTCAAATCCATTTTTGATCAAACCAAGCTTAGATTCTAGTTGTTTTAAGTTCCTCTAACCTATGTTGATGGTTTTCTAAGTTTAGAAAAGCTTAGATTTCAAAATACCAAGAAATTTTAAAAATTGAAAAATTTTTGAAATTTAGAAACTAACCTTAAATTCGAGCTTTAAATCTCGTTTTTGGTCATCCAATCAAATTCCCGAGCTTCCAATCTACTAAATACCGAAGCTTGGGCATGATTTTTTTAAAGAAAAATTTGAGAGAAATTGAGAGAGAGAAGAGAGACAGAGAGGGAGAGTGAGAGAATAAGAGTGAGTGAGAATAAGAGGGAGAGTGAGAGATAAATAGAGGGAGAGAAGGACTATTGACTGCACAAAACCGTGTGTAGCAGCACACTGATTTCAGATAGGACCTATTTGGTATTTGTTAAATTGTTTTGTTTTAAAATTTAAAATAACAATTAAAAATGATTTTAAGAAATTTAAAAATCATTAAAATAATAAAAAACAACATTAATTTAGAAATTTCCATAAAATGATCAAATTAAGTTTAGAGTACTCATTATGGCATACTAATCCACCATTTTACTTACTAATAACATTTAATTAATTTCGCGGCATTACACAAGTGGAAGAGTAACATGAACATTATACTAATTAGTGAAAATTACAAGTTTGTCCTGACAGAGGAATGTCCTCCATCGCCTCCTGCCAATGCTTCTCGTAATGCACGAGAAGCATATGATTGTTGGATCGAGGCAAACAACAAGGCCTGCTGTTTTTTTTGGCTGGCATGTCTGACATGCTTAGGATAAAGCACAAAGGCATGGAGACCGCTTATGAGATCATGCAGTCTCTACAAAACATGTTTGGTAAGCCTTCTGAAAAGGCACGCCACGAATCATTAATCAGCAATGAATGCCAAAATGAAGGAAGAAATTTCGATCAGAGAACATGTTCTCAACATGGTTAATATCTCTATGAGGCTGAGGTGAACAGGGCTATGATAGATGAAGCCACATAGGTGGGTATGATTTTGGAAACCCTCTCCCTTGCGTTCCTTCAGTTCAAAAGCAACTATTTCATAAACAAGCTGAAATATAATATGACTGAGTTGCTTAATGAACTATAAACCTTCGAGTCTATTTCAAAAGAAAAGACTAAAGAAGCTGAGGCAAATATTGTAGAAGCTCAACCCTCCTCTTCTGCACAAAATAATAAGAGTAGGAAAAGGATTGAAGGAAGTGGTAAGTCTAAAAATGAAGAGCAACCTAAGACAAACAAAAGCAACAACAACAAAAAGAGCTCAAACCAAAAGAAGCCTAAAGGAAAATGTTTCCACTGCGGCATAGTTGGGTACTAGGAGAGAAACTGCAAGAAGTATCTTCAGGAGCTCAAAGAAAAGAAGAACAATAATACATCAAATTTACTCATTTTAGAAGCTTGTTTAGTTGAAGATGATACTTCACCTTGGATAATTGATTCAGGGGCAACTAACCATGTTTGTTCTTCTTTGCGAATGCTTAGTTCTTCATGGGAGCTTCCTGACGGGGAACAAATGATGAGAGTGGGAACGGGAGAGGTTGTTTTGGCAAGAGCAGTGGGAGTTGTTAAACTTTATTTTATAAATAAGTTTCTAATTTTGGACAATGTTTATTACATTACTTGTTTTTGTAGAAATTTGATTTCTGTTTCCAAGTTGTTTGAACAAATGTTTAATGTTTCTTTTAATAATAATTATGTTAATATTTCCAGAAATGGTTTGAATATTTGTTCTGTGCATCTAGAAAATGGGCTTTACACTTTAAGGCCCAATGAAAAATCATTGCTCAATGCTGAAATGTTCAAAGTCAAACAATCAAAACCCAAGAAGCAAAAGATTTTTCTTGATAATGAAACATATCTATGGCACCTTAGATTAGGTCACGTTAACCTCAATAGAATTAACAGACTAGTAAAGGATGGTCCTTTAAAAGAACTAAGAGTTAGTTCTCTACTAGTTTGTGAATCTTTTCTTGAAGGTAAAATGACTAAAAGGCCTTTCTCTGCAAAAGGCAAAAGGGCCAAAGAACTGGTTGAGCTAATACATTCAGACGTCTATGGTCTATTGAATGTACAAGCACATGGTGGTTACGAATATTTCGTCACATTTATTGACGATTATTCTAGGTATGGTTACATATGCCTAATGCAAAGGAAATTTAAAACTTTTGGAAAGTTCAAAGAATTCCAAGCGGAAGCTGAAAAGCAATTACGAAAGATGGTGAAGAGTCTTCAATCTGATCAAGGAGGGGAATACCTTGATACTGAATTCAAGGACTATATGATAGAACATGGTATTCTATCACAACTCACCGCACCTAGAACACCACAACAAAATGGTGTTGTAGAGAGAAGAAATTGAACGTTGCTAGATATGGTGAGATCCATGCTCAGCTACTCATCATTACCCAGTTCCTTTTGGGGATATGCACTACATACTGCAGTATATCTTCTAAACATAGTTCCATCTAAGTCTATTCCAAAAACACCTTTAGAGGTATAGAATAGTCACAAACCAAGTATGCAACATATCCGTATATGGGGGTGTTTTACTATTAAGTCACACAATTGATGACCTTAAGTAGAATTAACTATTCATAGAATTAGAATAAAAAGCAATAATAAAAATGCCTCTTTATTAGTAAAATGCAAATGTAATGAGATCAATATGTGGTCATTACATAATTGGCCTAGGGCACATCACTAACAATTAGATCATTAGGTAGTGGTTAAACATATTCTCAGGTATCTCAGGAGAATGAGAAACTATATGTTGGTATATTTCGGTGAGAATTTTATTCCCATTGGATACACTGATTCTGATTTTCAATTAGACAAAGACACATGTAAATCTACGTTTGGATTAGTGTTTACTTTTGGTGGCGGAGCCATAGTTTGGAGAAGCATCAAACAATCTTGTATTGCTAATTCAACTATGGAAGCTAAATATGTGGCTGCTTGTGAAGCAGCTAAAGAAGCTGTTTGGTTCCATAAGTTCTTAAATGATCTAGAAGTAGTTCCAAGCATGGATAGAACACTCACACTGTATTGTGATAACAGTGGTGCAGTGGCAAATTCAAGAGAACCTAGAAGCCACAAAAGAGGAAAGCATATAAAGAGAAAATATCATTTGATCAAGGAAATAGTACATCGAGGCGATATGGAAGTTGTGAAGATAGCATCGAATAACAACCTTGCCAACCCTTTCACCAAAATGTCACCTGTAAAGAGCTTAAAGGCACACTTAGAAGGCTTAGGTCTTGGAGACATGTCTCACTTGCTGAAAGGCAAGTGGGAGATTGTTGGGTTTGGTACCCTAAATGCTATAACATCGTACACATTGTTAATAAATAAATAAAGTGGCATTTATTATTATTTTGGTTGATTATATGTGTTATGAATACATTTATAAACATCGAGAAAATTTCATGATTATTTATGTGACTATAAATTTAGCATATAAGTGTTATATGCTTAGAGATAAAATTTATAGATAATAATCTAAATAGTCTGTAATAATTAATTAAAGTTTGGGATCTTTAATTAAATATTACAAGTACTGTTCAATCTCATTAAGAATGAAATAGTCATTATCCTAACTATTAATGTAGAGACATTGGATTGGAGGTGTTTTATATAATGAGATTATATAGGACTAGACTAGATAAATTATGAATCTCTAATAATCATCCATTAGAAATAGAGTATTCAAATTTATCACTATGATGATCATATATTTGACAGTCTTAATCCTGAATATTTATTAGAATCCTATTTATGACATTATGTTTTTTGAGTTGCTTGGTAAGATTTGTTTTAGCATAGATTATGACTTAGCATCTTGGAAACATAATGTAATAAATGGTTGGGAATAATATTATACAGATATGAAATCTATTCCTTCCTTATGAAAGTTAGAAAAATAGTTCTCTTGAGTGATAATTCAAGGTTTGAACAGTACAGCGCTCGTTCATAATAAGATTATGAATTAACTATTTATTGGAGAATTATTGGAACTCAAGGATGAAGTATAATAAGAGAGGTAAATGAAAATTGAATCTAGTTCTTATTATAAACTATTTATGGCGGACTGACTTATATGTAATGATTATATCAATGGACTACTCGCTAATTTTCTTTGAGTAATTTTACTATAATCTCAAGAGTTTAGTTTTAGGTTTTTAGTGGAGTAACACCGAAACTAATAAATTTGGCACATTAATTAAAGAGTTTGATTAATTGTTAAATTTATTGGAGCTTGGGTTATAGGCCCATAAGTCCCCAATGCCACCTCTAAAATACTATATTGGATTTAATACATAGAATGAATTATAAATATTTAATTTAGAATTATTGAATTTTGAATTAATTATTTCACACTTGAGATATTAATGTGATACAGAAAAATATTTTCTGTGACACATAATATAATGTGATAAATGTTGTCACATTTAACTGAGCATTAGTTAATTAATTAATTGATTAATTTTAAAATCTATTCTTAAATAAATTTGATTTATTTTTGAATTTAGATTTAGGTATATATATATGGTTTTGAACCAAATCTTTTTATATATATATATATATAATATTTTATAATATATTAATATATATATATATATTAATATAAACAAACATTTATGTTTGTTTACGTTTTACTTTATATATATTATATATATATTGAATCAGTTAGTGATTCGTTAAAAAAAAATAAAAAGTAAACGTTATGTGCGTGCATACGTGTGAGTATATATATATTAATTAGAATCGTATCATGATTCGGTTAATAATAAAATAAAAATAAAAAAAGGGAAAGTAAAAAGGTTAGAATTATGCAAAATATATCCTTTCCCCATATATCTGATATGATCGTTATTTTAAATTATAAATCGATTGAAAAATTACTAATGACTTAGATATAAAAAGGGAGAGATAATAGTTATCTCAGGAGATTTTTCATTCATGTAATTTTTGCAGAATATTTAGAGAGAAAAACTGAGAGTTCTTCTCTAAAAAAAAAAGGTCTGCTATCTCATGTGTTGAGTACATAACAAATTTAGAAAAGTGTGAGGAAAATTCATTCTTGCAGTTTGACACCCACTCGTCTTTCTATTGGTGTGGAAGGTTAGATTGGAAGATCGTGGTGTCAAAGAGGAAGCTAGGATACCCTGATAGTTTTCAAGAAGGTTAGTAAAATTTCCAAAGCTTTCTATTGTTAATTGAAATTATATATTTATTCCCAATGAACAAAGTTTTTAGAAAATTTTTGTTTGTCAACGATCCATTCCGTTTGCTGCGTTTCATATTTTAATTCCAACAAATATATAGTATTTATAGGTAAATACTATATTTTGTGGTTGTTGGCATCATCATCAATGCAGATCATATCTAGCAAAGTTATCAGTAAATTTTTGTATTTACATAGTAATATAGTATTACTAAGTTAATATTATATTTTACAGCTACTGGCGGTTTGGTGAAGTCGCCAGTGAATTTTAGTATTTATGCAGTAATATAGTATTACAAGATTAATATTGTATTTTTGATCACCGACGGTTTGGTAAAGTCATTGGTAATATTTGTATTTATATAGTAATATCGTATTACCAGAGTAATAGGTATTTTCCATCTACCGGTGGTCTGGCAAAGTCATGGGTAAATTTTTATATTTACATATTAATATAGTATTACTAGAGTAATAATATTGTTTTTCTCGGTCACCGGCACTGTTGATAAAATCCTTGGTAAATTTTTGTATTTACATAGTACTAGATTAATACTGTATTTCTCAACTGCTGGCGGTTTAAAAAAGTCGCTGATGAATATTTATATTCATACGGTAATATAATATTACTAGAGTAATATTGTATTTCCTCACCATTGACAGTGCCATAGAAGTCACTTTTTGTATTTGAACAGTAATATAGTATTACCCTAGTAATATTGTATTTCTCGACCTTTTGGCAAGAGATATAGAGGAGAAAGAGGTAGGAGTATTTTTGGGTTTTTTGTTTTCAATTTCTTATAAAATATTATTCAATTTCTCATAATATATTACTTATTGTATATTTTTAAACTATATGAATTATTTGTTAAGTTTTAATCTAAATATACTATTTTGCTCTTTATCCCTAAATAATATGAGAAGTTATAGATGCAAATTTTTAGAGGCGACTCTAAAAAAGAATAAGAGTGAGCCGGTCTCTACTTATCACGATTAGAAAACAACAAAATCTAGTGGAGAATATAAACCAACGAGTCTTTAGAAAGTAATAAGTATAAACTGCTCTTTCAATCACATTATGGTATATTTATTTATTTTTTACTGGAGAAACAACACAAGACATTTAAGTTGAGGTTAATTACATTACTATACCTTTCAATTTTATTTATTTTTAATTATTTTTTAATTTTTAAAAGCTACAAATATATCTTCTATGTTTGAAAAGCTTGTTTTAATTTTGTCATTCACTAATTTTAAACAAAAAAAAATAGAGATAAAAAAAATACCCTTATATACAAGAAATGAAGCATTAACAAGGCTTGTCGTTGCTAAAAAGTTTTTACCAATGATAATTATTTGTCACTAAAAAGCTTTTAGTGACAGTAGGTTGTTGTTGCTAAGTTGTAGCCACTTCTTGAAGCAACGAACAGATGCAATATGACATCAGCAAAAGTTATAGTGATGACAATTTTCAAATTTGATGTAGCTAAAAGTTTAAAAGTTTTTCAAAATTATCATAGTTTATCTGGTTTTAGTGACGACATTCTCGTCCCTATAAATAGTCCATACCATTTATCATCACTAAAAGACTGTTTTTTTAATTAAAAATAATTAATTAATTGTAATTAAATAATTAATTTAAATTAGCTTTTTATTTGAATTTAAAAATTTTATTAAAAATATTTATATTTATATTTTAATATTAATATATATTAATTATTATTTAATTAAAATAACTTGACTGAAATAATAATTGTAAAAATCCTATAAATAAGGTAAAAAAAAAACATAAGACAAAACAAAACACTATACATGGTCTAATAGTAAATAAAAGTTCATAGAAGTCTAATCAAATACATAATGTCCAATCCCCTAAGTTTACATTTTCATTATCTTCTTTCTCTTCTTCATCAGTTGGAGGCATAACACTCTCGAGGGGTGAAGGGATTTTAACATGAAGTCTTGGATTGAGTTGCCTTATTTGATCAACCATTTCCAAGTTGATGGTGCACATTTGTAAAAGCCACTTTTGCACATTTCCAAGTTGCTAGTGTACATTTGTAAAAGCCACTGCTGCACATTTGGAGGTAACTGATTGTGCTGAAACACAGATTGTGATCCAAAAGAGAAAAAAACTAAAACCTCATTAGCTCTGACTCGGTCTAGGTCCCACTCTAGTTTGATGAAACCTATGCGACCCAAAAATATTTTCAAGAATGGCAACCTCATCGACGATAGGGGTGGAAGAGCTAAATCCAAAACGTGACACTTAAGTTTGCCTCTCTTCAACAATCTGGCCCTACAATTAATAGTAAAAAAGAAGTATTAATTAACAAATAAAATAGTTATAAAATAAGATCATATTTAGGTTAGAATTAATAGAATATTCTCGACAATTTTTGGTTCCCCAGGACCATATAGAAAAGGTTCCTGTCACGCCCTGAAGTACGGGAGGTGACGTGGTAGATTAATTAAGTTAATTAAATAGAAATTTAGTTAAAAACTAGGTTTTAGGATCAATTTTATTAATAAAAATGTGATAATTTTAAAAGCGTTTATTTAAAGCGAGCAGTTGTAATATTTGAACAAATAAAATAATAGAATAAAACAAGTGATAAGGAGATGATAAACTAATAAAAATAGAAGGTGAAGCGAGAATGGGTCCCACTGGCCCACATCTTGTGCACACACACAGTACTGACAATATTACAATACAACCACAGTCCAAAATAAAAGGGAAAATTAAGATTTTACATGCCTTGAATTGTTGTAATACAACCTACCCAAATCTTTCATTGATCGTAAGTTCGGTCAGTGGACTCTTTTCCAATCCTAAGCTGATATCCACTTAAGGGGTAAGATTTTTTTTTAAAAAAAACGTGAGGGAAAGGCTCAATAGGACTATATTTTGAAAATATTTAACTTTAAAAGAAATTTCATTAATCAAATAATATGTAGAAAACGAAATAAGACAAATAAATAAATAGATGAAAATTTGATAAAAGCTTTCCTTACCAAAGTAAATTAAATGGGTCAACTAGAAAGAATACAATTTTCTTTTCCTAGGCAAACCATATGTAAATCACCACTGTAGTGGCCCAGTTGAGTTTCAAGACCTGCCCTCAAGGTTGCGCACTACACGACCCGATCTTTGATATGGCATCTGTTAGACATGTATGCCCTAAGGAGTAAAAATGTAATGAGTTTTTGAAGACATTTTCATCAACAAAGAATTCATTTATTATTCATATACCAAATCTTGTCCTCTTTACGTTCATATTTGTTGAATGTATGATAAGCAAATAATAGTCTGAGACTGTTAGTCTAAACCTTTAAGAATTGGGCATATGATGGACAGATTATGCAGAAGACATGATTCTTAAGGTGACGGTCTAAATCACAAGATCCGCAATCGAAGGAATAAAGTTGGGCGCTTTATTCATGTAAAGATTGTGATGTTGTCTATATCCCTATTGGGAGATGGTTTGTCTTGACCATCGGAGGTGGACTCCGTGAATAGAAACATTGGCACGTTGTCATAGGTGACGATGTGTTGGATCGGGACATAAAATGAATTGATTTGGATTAATAATTCTGTCTTGGCAAATCGATTCACTTTAGACAATCATTTGTATTGCATCTTAATCCTGAGATGAATAGTGGGCCCGTTGTCTTGACTTGTGTCTTTTGATGTGCCAAAGGGTGACACCCACGTCTCAATAGTGGTATGCATGCCGGTACATTGGAGGCATGACTTTTGATGACGTAGACCTGTTATTCATAGATATGGAATCCATAGCTCCTCTTTAGGAGTAGAGATATCCTCTTATATGCGTTATCCTGTAATTGGTAAACTGGAGCGCTCAACCATTTGGATACATAGGTGTAACCGAATGGTATACTGTTTTTGGATGGTAAGTTTTCCAATGGTGAGATAATGGAACGTAAGATAAAAATAATCGGGAAGGTAAGACAAAACTTGTCCTTAAGCCGATTATAGATAATCCTATGGGGATACGATACACTATGATATGTCATGG
>CAMOHE010055387.1:0-26181 GCA_946598075.1 Artocarpus hirsutus
TTTATGAAATGTTTTAAATTGTGAGAATTACAATGTACTTACTAAGCATTAGCTTATTCAAGTTTTCATCATGTTGCAGATAAGGGTAAGAAAGTGATGGAATAGGCGGAGGACACTATGATGGGCGTGTGAGCTAAGGAAGATGGTTGCAAATGGAAGAACGCCAAGGAAAGAAGTTTTTTTTTTAAGAAATACTCTACGATTTTCGATTTGAGTATGTTTATAACTTTAAGGATATGATTTATAATATAAGTATAATTTTATAAATTTTGTGAATGTTTGTTTAATGTATTTTTATCAATTTTCTTCCGCATTTGAAGTTTTAAAACTTGTTTTAAAAAGAATTTTTTTTTTAGTTCGGCCTGCCGACCATGCTGGTCGGATTGCCGAAGTTTTTCAATCGGCCTGCCGATTGTCAAGCATCGGCCTGTCGATCTTTTGGATTTTAAAAACCCTATTTTGCAAGGCCTCGGACGGCCTGCCGATGGGTGACCTTCGGCCTGTCGAAGGTAAAAGTTCGGCCTGCCGGCCGAGACATGTTCAAAGAATTTTGTCTTTTGTTTTTCAAAGGCCATTTAATTTAAATAATATTAGCAAACTATTTATACAATGTCTATGGGAAAAGCAAATTGTTTTTAATTAAGAAAGATTATGATTTCTTATAAATTATATTTGTATAAAAAAAAATGTGTGCAAAGATCCTGGGAATGCTTTTCCAACTATGATTTCAAATGTATGTTATTAATTACAATAGTTTGCTTAAATTAATGTTTTAACGAATGAATGTAACGTTATCTGTGACGTCCGGAAAGGGGGCGTCACAGTGTTCATGTCATACATTAATTTAAAATAAAATTAATATTTATTTTCATTCAAAGAATCATCCAATACCACACAACATACTCATACATGCTTCTTTAAGAACATAAATTTCCAAACATGTTTAATCAGTTCTAAAAAAAAAACATTTCAGCAAAAACTGCCCTTACAATTACTGTCTGACCCTTAAGAATTCTCATCCCTATATCTCATAATACGCACACAATTCGAGCACCAAACTTGGCAAGGACAAAGTTAACATATAAACATAATATCAGGATTTTTTGTTGGTCCTCTAAATTCCATTTGGTATCTAAAACAAATCAAATAGTATACAACACAAAATATACCAGAAATAACAAATCAATGAGCAGTCCTTACTAACATTCATATAATAAATTATCTACATCCTAAATTAACTCCACAAAAATCCTGCATGTAATAAACACATAAAACTATAACATATTCAAAATTGGGCTTCAAATAGAATCAGGATATATCAAAACAATACATTGGAAAATCAGCGGTAAAACTAACTTCAGGTTTGAAAAGCAATGAGTATCCTTTGGTAAATATTTTCAAACAATTAAAATAAAATTACTTAGGTTCCAAAATTTTAATGACAAATATTAACATAAAGTACAGCACCACAAAAATTCTCATCATCAAATAATCCAATCATCCACAAAAGTCAAACATTCTATTACCAAAATTAAAGAAAAAGGCTAAAAATATGCTAATTAATTAGAATTAAACATCCAATTATATCAATCATCAATGTCACAATTTTAGGTGATTTCTGCTAAATGCTCGTCAACTGTCTTTAGCCTATCGACTGCTTAGTTTGGCTTGTCGAAGACATGAGGTCCGACCTGCAGTTCAAATTCATCGGCCTACCGTTTCGTGAGGGACAATTCGGCCTGCTGAACTTGAAGGATTAGCCAGCCGAACTACCATATGCACTAAACATTAATTTATTACAAAATTATTATCAAGCATACAACGTAAATAATATGAACACCTTGAGCACATCAATTCTACGTAACCGTCACATGTCATAATCCACAAAGTAGAACAATCAATAACATAAAATCATATATTACTAAAGAAAAATAGTTAATGTCATTATTCATTTAACCCAATCTATTACATGAAAATTTGGCGGGTGTTACATTAATAATTATTGTTAATGTTGTTATATTGCCCTTTTTATATAAATTCAGTCATGTATTCCTTATGTAATTTAATTGTATTGCATAATTAATATTAATAATAATGAAATAATGCTTAACTTTATGGAATGCCTTTTACGACAGTATGACTTGTTATATTGTTGATTTGTAGATATTTTATAAGATGAGGTTCTATCGAAATTAACACAAAAATTATTCCATCTAAATATAATAATTTTGATTTGTTATTATCTTTTCTATCTAAAAATTATGTTAATTATAATTGTAGTGACATGAGTTATAATATTCATTATTTGTACACCCAATTACTAGTAAGAGTTAGTTATTTTGCTACTTTTTCTTTTTATAGAAAAACCTTTACTGTATTATAGCTTACTATCTCATTACTTTAGATTGACTTTTAGAAATAGTAATTGTGCTTGTTTTTAGTGGGAAAAGCTTAAATAAATCAAATACCTTAGAAAATTTATAATTAGAAATAAATTTTATACCAGTTACAGAACATATAAGGGATTTTCAAAGCTTTACTGTTTTAATTTTATGTTTTAAAAATCTTATTTTAAAATCTACTAACAATATTTGTTTTCTATTAAGTTTTGTTTTGAAAAATCCCTTTCTATTTTAAACCATTAAATTATCAATCTTTCAAATACGCACCTCCCTATGGATACGACAACTCTTTTCTATACTACAAACGTCCGCTTTTAAAGAAACATTTTAGGTGATATACCAAAATTTTGGTGCCGTTGCGAGGGAGGTGCCATTGCTTTGTTGGATTGTTGGTAAGTACTCTATCCTATCTTATAAATATTGTAAATATTGTTATTATCTAGATGAATAAGTTACTATTCACGTAGGGTATTATTCGATTTATTATTCACATCACTATTCATAAAAAATAAAAAAAATCAAAAATTAAAAATAAAAAAGGGATGAATGTTTTTTACTCACTACTTTTTCTTGTTTAGGATAAAGAAAAGATTAGCATCTTATCTTTGTTTTGCAAGTTTAGGTGATTGCAAAATTTATTGTATTCTATAAAAAAGGCCCACTGGTGGGATTTGATCCAACGGCCACAAGGCTAAAACTCTTGCCTTAGAGAGTTAGAATCACAAGTATGTCAGGTATGAGTCCCTAACGATATGAGAATCTGATTAATTGAGCATTATTCGACTTGAAATTTTTTTAAGAAATTTCAAAGCTAAAAATAAATAAAAATAAAAATAAAAAATATTAAAAAATGTTTTGGGGAATTCATATACATTTTGTTGCAAGTTTTTCTAAAAAACACTTGGAACTGTTTTATAGTACTTGGTGAAGATATACAGATTTGTTAGATAGGCACCCTCCTCATGGTCTTTCTAAGAAATATTTATTAGAAGTCTTCATAGATAGGTTAAGTTCTAAAACAAGAAATTGGATAGAGAGGAGAGATGGTACCACCACTTGTTACCAAGAAACTATAGACAAAGCCTGTTTCATCATAGAAAACATGGCCAAATTTTATTATTGGATGAATAATAGAAGGAACAATATAAGAAAAGAGAATATTTCAAAACCTTGGCCTAACACCTTAATTTTATTTCCATCCTTTCAACCTGAAAATTCATCAAAAAATCTAAAAAAGGAACATTTAGAGGAAACCCTAGAAAAGTTTATGGAAACCATAGAAGGAAACACAGAAAGATTATTGGGAAAGTTGAGAGATAAAAGATTCTTTGTGTCAGTTAGTGTCAATTAGTGTCAAAGGTAGAACAAAATGAAACCATTCTTGTCAAAGATACCATAGCACAAAATTATTGCTTAGAAGAACCTGTTGAGCTAATTGAGGAGACCCTAGAGTTGATTGAAGAAGATTCTTTAGGTGACGAAGAGACAGTAGACCCAATCATATTAAAGGAACATTTGGAACCCACTTATTTTGAGGAACAAACCTTAGAAGAGGAATGTGAGGAAGAGAATGAAGACTTAGTTGTAGAAAAGAAACAATCATCACCTTTAGTCCTATGTTCTAATCTCAGTTGCCATAAGAATTCATCAAATACCATTCTTATCAAGATCTTATGCAGCCACCACCTCCTCTACCACCTTTACCATTGTTTTTATGGACTTACCAAGAACGTAAAATGAGTCTAAGTTTCACAAGCTTAAATGTTCCATACTTTGTTAATCTTGAGGGCATATTCACACAAGACCTGTATGTGGTATTTTTCAATACTTACTATGGGAGGAAGCACCTCTTTGATGACTATCCACTAGGAGAGTTGGTAGAGAGATTTGTTGGATTCAGAGCATCAAACAATGAAAAAACACTTTCAAAATAATATCTTTATTTTCACTTATTTGTAATATATGTTGTACTATAGTTATGCTTGTTGTTGTTGTGCTATTTTTTTTTCTTTTAAAAAAATAAAAATGTTGAAATTTATTTTGAAAATCTAAATTAAAGGCTAAAAGTTAAATTTGTTCAAAGTAGCTGAGTTATGAAAGCTTCTAGGGATGTATTTTAACGAATTTAAGTTTGTAAATGCAATTTGATTGGATTTTCAAATAAACTTTCAAACAAAAAATAAAATAAAATCTTGGGAACCTGACTTTAAAAGACCCAATTTGTAAAATATTATTTGTGTTTAGTTTGGTTTGTTGAACAGATTATCTATGTAGTTGTGCTGATTCAGGTAATATTTTTTGCTGCCTTCACTATTCATTTTATACATTGAGGACAATCTACAAATTAGGTTAGGAGAAGAGGGTTGTTTATTAATGCTGTGCAATGCAAAATTGTGCCAAAATATTTTGATTATTGCTCAACTTTTTCGATTTTTGCTCTAGATTTTATGTGTTTTATAAATTTTTTTCCTTTTTTGTGTGTCATTTTGTGAGCTTATTGTGTAAGTCGTTAAAAAGAAAATCTAAAAAAAAATGTTGTAATAAATATGTAAATATTAGTTTTTTAGTAGTTAACATGTAATTATTTATAATGATTTCTAAATTTCATATTAATATATTGTCATTTTTCTATTATTTGAATTTTTTAACTTTATGGACTCTCAAAACTTCAATTTATCTAACATTTTTATGTGTTTATTTTTCAAAGTGTTTGTAAGCCATTCTTTTCACACATAGACACACACACGTAATGCTTAATTATGGTGGTAAGCCAAAACTTTAAATATTTGAGTTCTATTTTTTGTATCTAAATAAACAATTAAAGGCAGTAACAATTTGAAATTTAACTAGTTAATTAATCAAATAAATTAAATGATAAATCAAAGTTGAAAAAGAAAAATACAAAAAAAATACAAAAAAGTGTAAATAAATAAAGTGTGTAAAGTATGTAAATTAATGAATAAAGTTAGATAAGTTTGGTTTTGTAGCCGCTTTAACTCGAGTAAGTAAGTTCTAAAGGGTGTTTCAACGCTTACTACCTTATGCCAACTAGTTTAGGAATTAGTGACCCAAAGCTTGTGACATAGGTTATGGAGAAAACTTAAAGGAACCATACATTGCACTATCCATGGTTGTGAATATTTAATTTTTGTTTATATTTTAGTTTTTTGTTTCTATTCTTAATTGTTCTAATAAATAATTTTGAAGTGTTACTGTATGTAGGAGTGATTTGAAGCAAACTATCAGAGCAATTTTATTCTTTGTTTTTTATGAAACTTAATAATTATATATTGCACTTTTATGCACAAATTCTAGCTTACTTTCATTTTGTTAAATAGCATATAAACTATTTGAATAAAAGTTTTTTTTTGTTAGTTTATCTAGTTAGGTAAGTCAAATTATAGTTAAATAGTATACATTGAGTATATATTCGGTAAATCATTTCAGAATTGGATTACTTTAATTGCTAGGGACTAACAATATGTTGGTTGTGGGGTATGATGAGACTACAAAAGTGTACATTTTATAGGGCGTCTTTGCAATTTGAAAGTGCTAGTATAATTTACCCTTTCTTTATTTTAAACACAAGTTGAGGAAATGGCTTTGAAATGCAATGTTTAATGTGTCAATAAAATCAAATAAAATAAGATTATTGTGACTTATGCCCCCCTAAATGCAGGGGGGCATTCTTACATTTCTCCATACATTTTAAAAACTCTTAGTTTGCTCACTTAACCCAATTGATTAGAACTTTTGTTCAAAAAGAAACAAGATGGTCACACTTAACCCTATGATTTTCCATATGTTTTTTTTGGTTTAACCATGACTTTTTAAAAATTCTGATAGGGTGTTTAACAAGTTGGTTAAAACTAAAAAGTTTAAATGTTGTAGCATGAAATTACTTTACATTATAGTAACTTTTTGTTTTTTACTATAACTGTTAAGAGCATTGTACTGTAGCTAGTTAGAACCAATTAGTTCTAACTAACATTTCGAACAAATACTAAGAGTAAAATGAGAATTTTTTTAAGTTCAAAGAAAAAATGGGAATGATTCTAGTATTGTTCGGAGGCATATATGCGTATAAGAGATTTTTATTGGTAGGAATTGAAAAATGCACGATAAATAGTTAATACTGGCTTAACTTTGAGGCATGTTAACGCTTTGCTTAAGGCCCAAAATTTTAGAAGGCCTCCAAATTTCCATCTTTTTAGCCTATATTTTATCTACTTTTCATGCATTATATGGATTTTTTTTCCTAAGAATCAAAAGCCAAAAGCCAACGTCAATAAATTTAGGTAGTTACCTTACCCATAATTCAATCACCAATAAATATAGGGATACAAAAAGTGATATCTGCAAATGGAAATGCGATTATAAAAAAATAAATAAAATAAAATAAATCACAAAACCGTTGATCTTGAATTAAAAAAAGAGCCAAAATAATAACTAACAAAACCGTCAATAGTTTTCTTGAAAAAACGAAACAGAAAACATGATTCTTTATATTTTTATTTAAAAAATCATCTCTCATTTTTTTATTTTTATTTATTTACTTATATATATATATTTATTTATTTATTTGTATTTGTACAATACCTTTCTCTTTCTCAGCTTCTTTTCTCTTCCTAAAATCTTGACTTTTCACGAATGCACTTATCTATCTTTTCTCAAATTTTTATTTTAGACGTTTCAAAATAATCTCTTTCTTACTCATTTTTCATCTGTTCATTGATAATTGCTTTTTTAAATTTACATTAGCTAATTTTGTTACTTTGTCTATCGTGTTAATTTAGTTTTTATACGTACATAAACTAAGTCTTATAGAAAAATATATATGATAGAATGTTTGTGTAATACTAATAAAAGAAGAAAATAAAAAATTGATTCAATCTAACAAATGTGCCTTAAGGAAAATTTCTCATGAGTGTTGTTGTCGTCGTCATTGTGTGCTTTGTTATCTTCTTATGGTTCTATAGACTGGAACAAACTAGACTTTTTTTTTCAACAATTTGGTGAAAATAAATAAATATAATTTTTAATGCTGAGAAGATTTTGATAAGTTTAAACATTGCAATGATATTATTATTTTGACTTTGTCATAATTTTATTCTTTTTGTTTAGTTTTTCTAACAATATGTTCTGGATTGTTTTGTTATTTTTGAATCATATAAAAATTATTCACTTTCATTTAAACACATGGCATTATATAAAAATATATGTTTTTAAAAAGTCCCCTCGAAAATATCGCTCAAGCCATTATATAAAAAAATATGTTTTTAAAAAAGTCCCTTCACAGATATCGCTTAAGGCCCCAATCTTATTGAGCCGGCCCTGGAGACAGTGCTCTGTTTTTATCTGTTTGATTTGTATCATACTCTATATGACGCCCTCTGATAGAAGAACACAATAAAAAAAAACCTTAATGATTACAAATTAAGGTGTGAATTTGATCTGGTGTGAGCCGTGAGAGCTACCATTATGTGAAAAATTAAATGAATCCTAAAGTGTACCAGTCCAAATCCAATAGAAAAGTCCTGATAAAAAAAGAAAAAAAAAAAACCCAACGGAAAAGTTCTTGCGTACGAGATTAACATCGTATGAAAGCATTTTAAACTATTCTTTATTTGAATTAATAACTATAGTTCAAACAACTCCACGAAAGTAAGTAACAACAATAAGATTATAATTGATTGCTTGTTGATATGGATCTTACGGATGGAGATTACAATTAATTAGTATTTTCAAATACAAGACAACACAAAATGTCAAAAATCATAAGAGTATAATTGAAAACTATGATATTAAAAGACGATGATAATGAAAGGTAAACACGTCATGACGTATAATGAGGACGTATAATATAATTTTAGGATATTTTTGTTTTTATATCTTATATTTTAAGGCTATCAAAAAATCATACCTTATATTTTTGAACTTTAATAATTTTATACCTTCACATTTAAAATTTATATTAAATTTTTACTTTTTTCATATCAAAGTTTGATTTTGACCACAGAAGAACCTGAACACCCTCAACAGAAAATTGAAAAATACATAAAATTTGAGCAAAATCTGAAATTTCCAAAAAGTAAAGGATATTTGAGTATTTTATAAAGTAAAAAACTGAAAAATACATGAAAAGGTAAAAAAAAAAGCTAAAATTTTTAAAATATAAAGGACATTTAAGTTTTTTATAAAATCAAAATCAAACTCTGATATGAAAAAGATAAGAATTAACATAAACTATAATGTGAAGGTATATTAGTGTTAAAGTTTAAATACAAGATATAAAATAGTTTGATAGGAGGAAGAGATGAGGGAGGGAGGGAGGGAGAAGGGTGAGGGGAGAAACTCAATCCCTTGTTTAATTTGATTGGGGAAGAGAGAAAGGCCGGAGGAGGTGGAGGGATAACCTCTCCACCAATCAAATCTACACCTTTCAATAATTGAAGGATACATCAAATCCTTCATAATTATATATAAAAGAATATTTTATCCTTGAAAAATTATTAAACAAATAAATGATACAAATAGACAATATGATAATTAGATAAAAAACTATCATCTTTTTTTAACACTCTCCATCTTAAGCTACGACAACAAAAAAATTAGTCAGTCCCCGTTGTGTTGTCCCTAAACTATGCTAGTGTTTTTTTGGATAGAAGAAAAAGCCACAAATATCAATTCTGTAAAGTAAGTCAGAGGCAACAATATTAAATAAGGCATACTTCTAATAGAACAATCAAAATGAGTTCCTCAAGAGTACTAATGATCTTCATTCTTCCACTTTTCATTCACCATCTCATAATGATCTCTCCCAGCCTTGCCGAGCCATCCTGTTTGCCCTACGCTTACTACTGTTGGGAGTGTTCCAATATTGGCGATTACAGTGCCAACAGCACCTACAAAGGAAATCTCGACAAACTCCTAACCTCCATATCTTCATCGCCATCCAACAACCAAAACTTCAACGGGTTTTACAACACTTCTTTGGGACAAAACTCTGATAAAGTAAACGTGATAGCCTTATGCAGAGGAGACCTCACAGCAGACAAGTGCCGGAGTTGCTTAAATGATTCTAGTTATAAGCTGATGGAAGAGTGTCCCAACAAGAAGGAGGCGATTTTATGGTACGAGCGTTGTATGCTCCGTTATAGCTCTAACGACTCTATTTTTTCGGTCAAAGAAGACGAACCGAGTCTGGCACTCTCAAGCCATCTTGAAAGATTAGATGTACAGCAGTTCAAACAGAAGTTGAACGCCTTGTTGGATTACTTAGTAACTGAAGCTGCATCGGGTGATTCTCTAAGAAAGTATGCTCATGGAAAAACAACGGTGCCGAACGCTGAACCCATATATGCACTTCTTCAATGCACCCCGGATTTGAGCAAGATGGAATGCAGTGATTGCCTCCAAGAGGCTATCGATTGGCTTCCGCGATGTTGTGAACGAAAGCAAGGGGGAAGAGTTCTTAAACCCAGTTGCAATCTTAGGTATGAATCGGATCCTTTCTACCAATCTAACGATACAGATTCAGTGGAACTACCTACTCTATCAAAAGGAGGTATTGTGCCGGTCTATTCCTTGCTTTCTACAAGACAAATCCTTACAAAATTAGCAAATGCAATTTGGCCGTCTTACTGCTGCTAATTGATAAAAACACTACACTTCACCTGGCTAATTTTGCAGGAAACAATAAAACAAGAACTATAGTTGTTGCTGTTGTTGTTCCTACTGTTATCGTCGCAATGATGCTCATTGGCATACGCTTTTCCTTGAACCTGAGGAAGCCCGGACAAGAAAAACTTAGAAGTAAGTTAGATTTGGTAATTTGTTGCTGTGTCCGATTAATTTCCTCTTTTGGTAGTGGGTAGCATGATATATTAGTACGGTTAGATGTAATTTCGTACATATGCATCATGGTTTAAATTTTTTTGGAAAATTATCTTTTTGTTGTTGAAAATTACAAAGTATATTTTGAATTGAAAAACTAATTTTTCAATTTCATTACTAGCAATCTTCGAGGATAAAAAAGAACAAGAGAAAAATATTAAGATATCCTTAATTAGACTGAAAGTATTTATGAAAGATATGTCATTACTTCAAAGAAATTTCTTAAAGAATATCTTAGAAACATTAAAACATAAAATTTAAGATCTTTTATTGAAATTTGATGTTTTGTTGAAAGTTCTTGTTTTAATGTTTTTGTATTTTATATTTTCAAATAGGCTTTATAATATTTTTCAGTCTTTCTAGTATATTTTTTATTCAATAAGTTTTTCAAATTTAAAAGAAATTTTGTAATTTTTAACCCAGATGGATTAATTGAGTGAGAAGAAAAATTAGCTGTCCGTATCAGAATAATTCTCTTGAAATAAATAAACAATATTCATTCCAGCTGCATTGGTTTATTCTTGTCGAACTTGACCTCATTACCAAATTAATCGTACTCCTCATATGTAGCAGATTCCGATGAAATTAGCTGGGCGGAATCTTTGCTCTATGATTTTGGCACTCTAAGAGCTGCTACAGATGACTTTTCCGAAGAAAACAAGCTTGGACAAGGTGGATTTGGTGCGGTTTATAAGGTTAAAAAATGTTGTATTGACGAAAGAGTCATGCATCATTTTAATTTGTCAAAAACCTACAATTAAATATACCTAGATTGTTGGCTTGAATTGTTTTCTCATCAAACAATTATTACTTCGTATTTTTCAGGGTAGGCTATCAAATGGACAATATGTTGCCGTGAAAAGGCTTTCCAAGACTTCGGGTCAGGGTGATCAAGAGTTTAAAAATGAAGTTATGTTACTTGCTAAGCTTCAACACCGGAATTTAGTCAGACTCCTAGGCTTTTGCTTGGAGGAAAAGGAAAGACTTCTCATTTATGAATACATGCCCAATTCAAGTCTTGATAGATTAATATTTGGTATATACTTATACATGTTCGATTATTATTTTATAAACATTTCTTTAATTAGAATCATGTCCTAATGCAGCTAAGAACAGAAGCTGAAAGTTAGCTTAGCTTATAAGTTCTGAAATTTGTAGAAGTAAAAAATCTATAGAGCCCTTATCGTTAATATGTATATATATATTACAACAAAGATATATATACTTAAATTTAGGAGCACTTTATTAATTATTCTAACAACAATATACTTGTATGAACATATAGATCCAACCAAGCGTGCAGAATTACAATGGGATATACGTTTCAAAATTATCCGTGGCATCGTTCGTGGCCTGCTTTATCTTCATGAAGATTCCTGTTTAAGAATTATTCACCGTGACCTTAAAGCTAGTAACATTTTGTTAAATGAAGAAATGAACCCCAAGATTTCAGACTTTGGAATGGCAAGATTGTTTATAGCTGATCAAACTCAAGGCAAAACAAGTCAAATTGTGGGGACCTAGTAAGTATAATATGTTCTCTATCATATCTTGTGCTGTTTAATTTGTGTGATCATAAGAAATCAGTTACGGACTTAAGAGATTTAACCATAAGCAATGTGTATGTGTGGAATTTGTTTACTTTAGTGCTTCGCTAATGGTAATAAAATTTATTTAATTTGTTTTCAGTGGATATATGGCTCCAGAATATGTAATGCATGGGCAATTCTCGGTTAAGTCTGATGTGTATAGTTTTGGAGTGTTACTTCTGGAGATAGTGTGTGGACAGAAGAATAGTTGTTTTCGTGTTGGAGAAGAATTGGAGGTCCTTTTGACATATGTAGGGACAAATATCTTTAATTTACATCTTGGATGTGCATCCATAACTACACAAATCATTTAAAGAATTAATTCAAATGAATGCAGTATAATAATCCTCTTCTTCACATTAACATTACAGGCTTGGGAAAATTGGAAAGCAGGAACGGCTTCAAATCTTATAGATCCCACAATTTCCACTGGTCCAACCATGGAAATAATGAGATGCATACATATTGGATTGCTATGCGTACAAGAAAATATAACTGAAAGACCAACCATGGATTCAGTTGCTCTCATGCTTAACAGTCTTTCTCACACTCTTGCAGCGCCTTCAAAACCAGCATTCTTTAGCCGTAGTACAGTTGGACCAGACATGTCGTTTGCATCTAATGTTTCAGGTTCCAGCAGGGATTATGTTCAAGGTTCAGCAAATGAGGCATCAAATTCTGAACTCTATCCTCGCTAGTATCATTTGTGACTTGAGCCCTCTTTAATTTGACTCGTGATTTTATTAAGGAAAGTGAAATCTGAAACTTCACTTTCAGCATGTTGGTTTTTTTTTTTTAACTAATTTATGGAGTGTGGAAAGGTCCTTTTAGTACAAAAACAACTTAGCTGGATCCTTGTGTCTCAGTTTGCAATAATCTTGTTGGAATAAAGTTTTTAAAAGATATATGAATTATGCTTGGTTGCTACACTTAAGGAATTTAGTCTTACTTGGGAGAAATAATCTTTGGGACCTTTTAAGAAGAAGAATTTTCAATTTTATTGTGTAGATTCGTTTTTGTGCACAATATATATATATATATATATATATGTATGTATGTATGTATCTTAGCATGAGCCATGACTACTTGTAATATTGTCGGCCTTCACCACTGTGAACTACACCTTAGGCGTGATCAAAGTGGCTCCCACACGCTAAGTAATATTCACATTGAGCCATAACTACTAGTAAGATTAATAGATGACAAAGCATGGCTAATTAACATTGAGCCAGGAACCTGCAAAATAGTCTCAAGTAGTACTTCTCGTTATAGATGAACTTGAAACCTGTAATGACCAAGATCTCATCTAATGAAATATGGATATTTTTTTTACACAAGACTCATAAAATTGAGAAATACGTGAAATGAACTGTCGTGCAAAATAATTTTACCTATGATATCACAATGAATGGGATCGTATACGGATTGCCCTATGTTACGTATGCAATACTTTTGAAAATTGAGTTGCACATGAAATAAATTTATCTGCACGATTATTCCATGAGTTGTAACAAATTTCATGGAATTTTACATGAATAAGTGAATAATATCATATAAATGAATAGTACCAAGTATGTGAATAGTGTTGTATACAAATATACATTTAGATAGTGTCGTATACGTGAACACATGACAAGTTTTCATTTATATATTCTTATTGCAGTACGGATGGCTCAATATCACTTTATGTCATTAAACTTCCTTATCAATATTAGTATGCTAATGAAAATAAAGAAATAGAAGGAATCTTATTATTATAGACGGCTAGGATGACTTACGATTAGAAACCGATGGTTAGAATCAAATCTTGAAGATTTGAGCATGAAAGAGTGAATTTTACCTATGGGCGGTAACTTCAAAAGCAGAAAGTTAGTCAAGATTGATTAACTTAAATTATGGGTAAAAATTTAAAAGGTTGGATGAAAATAAAAGAAAAAGGGACAAATAGACTTAAAGTGGACTTAAAGTGGAGACAAGTGCATTTGAAGATAAAAAGGATGATAGGAAATGGTTGAAAATCAAGCATAGTGGCATAATCTACCTAGAACATGCCATATTCCATCCCTAAATGAAGCCATGGTTGGACTTAATTAGCCTAGCCTCCTTGTAGAAAAAATGTTTGCAAATTAGTCCCTCCATGTATATGCCCATAAATAGGTGCCTTGTTAGAAGACATTTCACCCTTTTGTTCTCCATTTTTTTAGCCATGTTCTTATCTCCTTTTCCTCTTACAATAGTCAAATCATTAGGAAATAAAATACTCAAAAAAATTTCCCATTAAGCCTCCAGAGTGTCACCAAGTTCACACTTTGGAACCTAAATGGGCTAGTGCACGATCTCTTAAGAAAATAATTATCTCTATGATCATAGATTTGTGAAACATAGAGTTTAAGATATATGACCTAAGGTTTTAATTTCATTTCAAGTTTCGATTTTGTTCAAGGAGCCCAAGACAACTGAAGAAGCCAAACCAACCCTAGGTAAGAGCTCGGTTACACTGTTAAGAGTTTAGGTAGCAATTTTGACTTTGATGTGTTGAAATGTATAACCCAACTTTGTAATTTTATAAAGTAGGTTAAGATATCAGTATAATCAGGTTTCACATGTGAGTTATAAGTTTCCTTATTACGATGATGGTAGATTTTATTTTATGTCTAAAGTGCCCTTACTATATACTAAAAGTGACTTTTTGGAAACGAAGTAATTAGAGGTATAATTTGACTTTCCATGAAACCTGATAGTTGTGAATCAGAGAATAGAGCATCTTCAATAAATAAAATTATGAATTTAATGAGAGTTTTCATAAGTACAGTTTAGGGGTAAAATTGTAATTTTGCACCTAATATGGCCTTAATCAGAGAATAGTCAAAGGATACTCAAAGCTTTAGAATCAACCTTTGACTCTTTAGGAAGATTTCTTCTTTCTGAAAATATGTACCAAACTGTAAGAAATGAATTTTGGTCGGTCACAGGGGCATAATCGTCAAAATTTTACATTTCAAGTCAAAAATGTAAAATTGAGGACATTAGTGGCTTAGGGCAATAAGTGTGTTTATGTAAACCTACAGAGATGAAAAAATATAATAGGGACTTAGAAATCAAGCCTAAAGTCGTTTGAACTATTGGAAAACCGTTAAGGGCATTAATGCTAAGATTTTGTGTTTCGGGCTAAAACCATAAAATTATGTGTAAACAAATTTCTCACTTGAGCAATAGCTAGTTTCTACACTTTTATGGGTAGAAGTAACCACAGTTTTTAAACCCAAAAGAGTAAACCTTTCCGAGATTCGTTTAGAGCAAAACGGTCATTTTGACCATAGGGGTAAAATAGTCAAAACAGACACTAAGCATTACATTTTAGCCTTCCGTCCTTTAGTGTAGGTTAAGCCTTTGAAGAAATGATTTAATGTAGTAGGATAAATTATCCAAAACCCGCTAGGGATAAAATAGTCATTTTTCACCTCGATAGTAAAAATGCCAATTAAAGCTTGGTCTCTAGTTCTAGCCCGAATATTTAAAAAATTAAGAAAAATTCTATGAAGATGATGAAATCATACCTTATAATTAATTTAGAAATTATTATTAAGCAAAAATAAGTAAGGAAATTAATTTATGAAAGATTAATGATTGTTCCTAGGAGATATATATGATTTTCCTAGTAAATGTGTGTAATATCTATTTTGTTAAAGGTTAGAAATTTATACTATCCAATAGAGTAAAAGACTTATACTCTTTATGGTTATATTTTTCGGAGGAAATAAATTAGTCAAAACACCCTAAGTTGAGGAAACTTTATTTGGATCAAGGTAAGTTTCAAACCTCACCTACAACATGAAAAAAATGGTTTTCATACACTTTATGCATGTTTGAAATATGTTTGCATTTGTTATGCTTATGAATTTTAACGTTAAGTTATGATATCAAGCATGTTTAGCAATTATTATGCTTATTATTTAAAATCCAAGTTATCACATATAGAATGATCCCTAAGTTCGCAAGGTTGGTAAACTAAAGATAAAATAATTAAATGTTGTACCAACCTCCACTCAGGTGAGGATTACACATAAGATCTTCATGTTAAGTTAAATTACGGCCTTGGTGTTCGATGATCATGTATATTTTGTAGTACACTAGTGCCCATAATGTAACGCCCCCTTTACGGACGTCACAGATATCGTTACATTCGTTCATTGTATACTTTTTTTTTTCTAGGATAAACTATTTTATAAGATAATTTTGAAGACATAAATTAGAAAACATACCCAGGATCCATGCATATTTTATTATTATTATTATTATTTTTATAACTTAATCATTATATGATAACTTAATCCATTTTTTTATAATAATAAATTACTTAATTATAAACATCCTTTAATTAGTTTATTATACCGAACATTAATTCCATAAAAGATCAAATCAATTAAAATTTGTTTGTACAGTTCGGCAGGCCGAACAATAAAAAAAATATTTTGTTTAAAAGCCAATCTTGATGTTTCAAAGGCGAAAGAAATTGATAAAATAATAAAGTTAAAGTGTTCTAGTTTAAATCTTAAAAGTCCATAAATAAACATACTCAAAATTATAAAATATAATTTAAATCCTTAAAATTCAAAAATAATAAATATACTCAAAATCATAATTCATGGTTTATTTCATTAAAATCTCCTTCTTTGACGTTCTTCCGTTTGCAATTTATCTTCCTTAGCTCACACGCTTGTAAGTGTCATCTACCTTATCCATAAGCCTCTTACCCTTATCTGCAACATGATGTAAAACTTGATTAAGCTAATGCTTAGTAAGTACATTTGTAAATCTCACGACTTAAAGCATTTTATGAACATCATCATTATCATAACAATAATAGTGCACTAGTCACATTTTCATAGGAACATATCTTTCACTATATTATCCATATTAAAACTTTATTTATTTTATCTTAAGGGCCCAAGTGTTGCACCATAACATCATCATCATAGGCGCGCCGTCATGAGAGGAGAGGGGTAGCTAATCCCAAACCAAACATGACATCATATCATATCATATCATATCATATCATAACTTAACATATCATTGGGTGTGCAACACTTATTTAGGTTATACATATATACATACTTATACTTTCATGCTTTGAAAAACATTATCATCGAAACATGCATAAAATTTCATACCTTAAAAACTTCATAATAATACTTCATGTAAAATCATCATGAGAAATCATCATAAAACCATCATGAACATAGATTTCATAAACTCATACTTTTTATAAATTCATCATGTTATAGGTAAGAATGTACTTACCTCTTAAAGCTTACTTAATCTTATCTTGTAGGTGACGATGCCGCGGTCTCGATGTGCTCACTTCAAATTGTGTTCATGTCATACATTCATCAAATAGCAATTAACATTTATTTTTAATGAATTAATCACTACAACATAACATTCATTTCATATAACATATATCACATTTACATTCATTTCTTGAAAACATAAATTATAACATATTTCATTAACTTTAAAACATTCAAATAAAACTATTAACACAATTACATTTCTGACCTACATGAATTCATGACTTAATAACTTTACTTTCACACACAATTTGAGAACCAAATTTTGCAAAAAAAAAAAACAAAGTTAACATATAAACACATTACCATGATTTTTCTTTAGTCATAAAAATTAAATTTAATATTTAAAACAAGTCATACATCTTATATACCAAAATCTGCCAGCAACAATAACACAGTGAACAATCTTTATCTTAGGTCCATTTATCACATTTTCATACCATAGAAAAATATACAAAAATTAAGGGATATAATAGACACATAGAATTATAACATATCCAAAAATCACCTTTAAATAAATTTCATACAGCTCAAACCGTGCATTAGATGGCAGAGACAAAAATAGCCATAAACAATTTGGACAGTGATTTACATGCAATAATTATTCGCAAACAATTAAAATAATTTTATTTAGACCTCAAAATTCATATGACATCATATTAACATATAAAACAGTACCTTCAAAAATTCTCATCACCAAATAAAATCATATAATCATACAAAAACATTACACAATAAAAGTTCAACAAATTTACTGTTTAAACAGTCTAAATACCTAGCATCTATAAAAATTCTATAACACATAAAATATTAATCAAACCATCACCAAACTTTCCAATCCTTTACTTAACATATTTGTGAACATTTGTAAAAATTTCGTGTGAAATATCAATCATTTACCCTATAAACAAAAACTACATTTATGTGCACATAAACAAGCAGCAACAATTAATTATGAGGTGCAGAGTATGAATATTTAATATCTCAGCCTACATAACACCAAATGGCACAGAATTTGGAGCAAAATCACATAGCATATTCATGAAAATCATATTAAAATTTTAGAGCAAACGAAAATTTTTAGGCAAAGATATAAGGGTCGGAACATAGAGACAATTCGACATTACCGTTTAGCATAAATCAGCAGTGAGTGATAGAGACAAGAAAATTCATAACTTTTCATAAAAAAATCCAATTGAGGTGAAATTTTTAGGGTTAACACATAACACATACATGAATAACATATAAAAAATTCAGAGCAAAACGACATTCATAAACGGAGATATTGCAGTCAGACTGAAGAGAGAGATACAATTTCAGAAAATACCAAAAAATGTGTGCTTACTTCAAAACGATTTCTCTTCAATCTTCTTTTGAATTCACCCAAAATTTCAATATTATACTCAAATAATACCAGGAATATTGAGAGGGAGAGTAGAAGTAAAGAACGAGAGGAAGAGAAAGGGTGAGAGAGAAAGAAAACATGAGAGGGAGAGAGAACAAATTATCGTGGAAGAAAAAAAAATGAGTGTAACGTATGAGAAAAAAAAAACGCTTATCTCCTCATAATAATCAGAATTTTCTGATTACAATCAAGGCAAATTTCGTGGAAGAAAAAAAAAGGAGAGGATTAATGAAAAAAGTCAGAACTTTCAAGAATGGTTCAAGTTACCATATTTTGTCTTTTCAAATGAGGAAACTTTATTAATTACATTCAATCAATTCACAAGTCAAACTTTAATTTCCTAAAATGAGGAAATTTATCCATAAATATGCCAATCAATCAAAAAAATCATCATCCAATTATCGTCGTCACCATTTTAGGAAATTTCTGCTGACTGTTCGTCAGCTGTCATCGGCCTGCCGATGTCCCACGTCGGCCTGCCGAATGCATGAGGTCTGACCTGCCGATTATATTCATCGGCCTATCATTTCATAAGGGTCATTTCGGCCTACCAAACGTGAAGGTTCGGCCTGCCGAACTTTCTTACACAACAAAGTTTAATAAAACATTAATTATTGCAAAAATTAAAATTAAACATTCAACATAAATAACATGAACACTTCGAACACATCAATTCCACGTGATCGTCACCTGTCATAATACTTAAAATAAAAAATTCAGTGGCAAAATTATCATAAATAAATAAGGAAATTACTTAATGTCATTACTCTTACGTTACATGAAAATTGACGGGTCTTACACATAGTTCAAGACAAGTTAAATAATAAGATATTCATAATCAAGCATAGTAGGAATCATGTATTGTACTATTGCTAGAATTCCTTTATAAATGTTTTGTGAGAAATGCTTAGACTTGTTGAGCAAAAGCTCATTTAGTTCCTTCATGTTATAGGAAATCCTGAAAAGAGGCTAGTGTGAAAAATTGATAGGCTTGGCATAGTGGTGGGACAATTACGAAGGATGGTTATGGATACCGCTACAGTTTATTTCCTTCTTATCTAAGAAAGTTTAAGATTAAGAGCTTTGTATTATGTGATATTTCGAACAAATGTTTTGTATGTTAAACTGATGGGATGTTGTTAAGAGCTGCTATATTTAAATCTCTTGTGATTTGAGATCCTTTGTATTAAAAAAAAAAAAATCTGTAATTTTTAAAGTATGAAAATTTATGTTTGTGTGAATGTAAGTTTTAACGACTCAAATAGCTAGGTCATCACAAAACTTCCTGTTTATTTACCAAAGTACTTGAGAGTAGGTCCAAAACCATAGACTTCCACCTTGGTGGTTAGTGTGTGCTACATTTGAGGTACCAAAGAAAGTTGAGGCGCAATTCACTGTGGTCAAATAATGTTCTAATTTTGCACAAAATTTAAAATTTAGAATTTTGTGATTACGAAATAGACTAATAAGTAAAAGAGTTTTTCTAAAATTGAAGACACGGGTGATAGGAAATACAATTGTCGGCTGTGGATATGTATATTTTTGCTCATTCTGGCACAGGGACTAGTAAGAGTGTGCTGCATAAATAATTCTTTCGTGGGATAAAACAACTACGTTTTTGTGAATACAGAATTTTCAACAATCTCATTTTCTTTACGTGTGAACAGGTAAAAAAGAAAAATTGCATTTCATGTTTGTGGCAAAAAAAAAGAAAGAAAAATTAAATAAAAATGCATATATTGAAAAAGTACGTCAACTGCTTGCTAGTCGAGTCTTCCTTCTCCCTCCAAAATTTCGATAACAGCGTGCCAGATGAAAGCAACAGAAAACAACCGTCAACTTCGATTTTTCCTTTCATCAAATGACCTCATCGTGGATAAGACGCTTGTTTATATTGTTTTTGGTTCGTGGGCACTTAATTAATTAGTAATTTTTGGGCTAATTAGCTTGGGAGTAAAGTTGAGATTTTGGTATAGCCATGTTTATATTCTCTCTCTAATTGGATTGTTTCCGAATCCTGGATTTTGTTAGACATAAGCCCTTCATTAATATCTCAGTTTTTTTTGGAAGCACGAAGTTCAAACCCGACTTTAAAATAAGAGTTTGAATTTCCTACCATAAAGGAAAAAAAAAAGAAGAGAATGTAGCTATATTACCGTTATCTTTTTTCGCCATGTTAATTAAAGAATGTAGGGCAAAACTCTGCACCTAAATTTGTTGAAAAAGAAGGAAAGAAAAACAATGTGTTTACATAAAAGCAATCTAACAAAACTGTCCTATTATTTGGCCAAAAAAATGTCAGAGAAGTGCTGCATATAATTATTTTCCACAAGTAGGGGTCTTCTCCTGTGGAAAAAAAAAGAAGAAAAGCTTAGTAAGTGCCCGCTGCCTTCCAGAGAATAATATCACTCGGCTTAAGGAGGCCTCTGCTCCTGTTACTGAACTTTTGTCCATTACTTAGTTTTCCCTTGAAAAAAAATCAGTTGGGTTGTTTCAATTTTCTTTTAAAAAATTACTAGTGTGTCTCATAAAATATGAACAATTTTGGGAATATATAATGTATCTGGAAAAGGATCAAAACAGAGAAATAGTCAAATTGTGAGACACCTTAATGGTTCTGAATTAATGTCTAATTCGGCCACATGGACTAATCAGAATTTCAAAGCTTAGTTTATTTTTGCTAAAGATCTAAGATTTTCAACACCCTCATTTTCCTAGACCATGCCTGAACCATGGACTACGAAAAAAGTTAGTCAGTCCATTTTCAAAAAAAAAAAAAAAAAAAAATTCAGTCAGTCCACATTGTATTGTCCCTAAACTACGCTAGCTACTGCCAGTCTAGCACTCAAGCTAGTGTTTTTTTCCCCAACTTGTATATAAGAGACTTGAAGCTATTCTTTAAACCAAAAACCACAAATATCAATTCTATAAACTAAGCCAGAGGCAACAATATTAAATAAGGCATTCTTCTGATAGAACAATCAAAATGAGTCCCTCAAGAGTACTAATGATCTTCATTCTTCCAATTTTCATTCACCATCCCATGATGATCTCTCCCAGCCTTGCCCAGCCAACCTGTTCGTTCCCCGCTGACTACTGTTGGAACTGTTCCAATATCGGCAATTACAGTGCCACCAGCACCTACAAAGGAAACCTCGACAAACTCCTAACCCCCATAACTTCATTGCCATCCGACAACCAAAACTTCAGCAGGTTTTACAACACTTCTTCGGGACAAAACCCCAATAAAGTAAACGTGATAGCCTTATGCAGAGGAGACCTCACAGCAGACAAGTGCCGGAGTTGCTTAAATGAGTCTTATCATAGGCTGCTGATGGAAAACTGTACCGACAAGACAGAGGCGATCTTATGGTATGAGCGTTGTATGCTACGTTACAGCTCCAACGACTCTATTTTTTCGGTCATGGAAGACGAACCGAGTAAGGCATTCACAAACCCTAATGATAGTTCAGATGCGGAGCAATTCAAACAGAAGTTGAACCCCTTGCTGGATCACTTAGTAACTGAAGCTGCATCGGGTGATTCTCTAAGAAAGTATGCTCATGGAAAAAAAATGGCGCCAACGCTATACCCATATATGCACTTCTTCAATGCACCCCGGATTTGAGCATGAGCGAATGCAGTGATTGCCTCCAAAAGGCTACCAATCGGCTTCCGGAATGTTGTAAAGGAAAGCAAGGGGGAAGAGTTCTTAAACCCAGTTGCAATCTTAGATATGAATCGGGTCCTTTCTACGAATCTAACGATACAGGATATTATAATGAGCCAGTGGGACGGCCTACTCCATCAAAAGGAGGTATTGTAGAGGTCTATTTAATTTCCTTGCTTTCTACAAGACATATCCTCGCAAAATTAGCAAATGCAATTTGGCCATCTTACTGCTGCTAATTGGTAAAAACACTACACATGACCTGGCTAATTTTGCAGGAAACAGTAAAACAAGAACTATAGTTGTTGCTGTTGTTGTTCCAACTGTTATTGTCGCAATGATGCTGGTCAGCATATGCATTTCCTTGAAAATTCTTCTCCAATATAATATTCTAGGCCTTACTTAGCCAGTGTAAACTACACCTTCGGCGTGACAAAAGGGGCTTCCACATGCTAAGTAATATTCATATTAAGCCATAACTACTGGTAATATTGATAGATGACAAATCACATCACTCAATCTCACAAATGACTAATGAACATTGAGCCGGTAACCCGCAAAATTGTCTCAAGTAGTACTTCTTGTTATAGTTTAACTTGAAACCTGTAATGACCAAGGTCTCATATAATGAAATATGGATTTTTTTTTTTTTTTGTTTACACATGACTCATAAAATTGAGAAATACATGAAATGAAGTGACATGCGGAATGAATTTACCTATGATATCACAACTAATAGGATCGTATATGGATTGCCCTATGTTACGTATGCAATACTTTTGAAAATTGAGTTACACATGAAATAATTTTATCTGCACTATAATTCCAAGAGTTGTAACAAATTTTATGGAATTTTACATGAACAAGTAAATAGTATCATATAAATGAATAGTACCTATACGTGAATAGTGTTGTATATGAATATACACTTGGATAGTGTCGTATACATGTACACATGACAAGTTTTCATACATATATTCTTATTGTAGTATTGATGGCTTAATATCAGTTTATGTCATTGAACTTCCTTATCAGTATTAGTATGCTAATTAAGATAAAGAAATAGAAGGAATATCATTATTATAGACGACTAGAATGACTTACAATTAGAAACGGATGGTTAGAATCAAATCTTGAAGATTTGAGTATGATGGAGTGAATTTTACCTATGGGGGGTAATTTCAAAAGTGGAAGGTCAGTCAAGATTGATTAACTGAAATCAGAGGTAAAAATTTAAAAGGTTGAGTGAAATTAAGAGAAAAAGGGATGAATAGACTTCAAGTAGAGACAAGTGCTTGTGCAGATGAAAAGATGATAGGAAATGGTTGAAAATCAAGCATAGGGGCATAATTTACCTAGAACATGCCATCTTCCATCCCTAAATGAAGCCATGGTCGGATTTAGCCTAGCCCTCTTGTAGAAAAAATGTTTGCAAATTAGTCCCTCCATGTATATGCCTATAAAGAGGCACCTTATTAGAAGACATTTCACCCTTTTGTTCTCCATTTTTTAAGCCATACTCTTCTATCCTTTTCCTCTTACAACAACCAAATCATTACAAAATAAAATACTCAAAAAAATTTCCCATTAAGCCTCTAGAGTGTCACCAACTTCAAGCTTTGGAACCTAAACGAGCTAGTGCATGATCTTGTAAGAAAATAATCATTTCTATGATCATAGATTTTTGAAACGTAGATTTTAAGATATATGACCTAAGGTTTCAATTTCATTTCAAGTTTCAAGTTTGTTCAAGGAGCCTAAGAAAACCAAAGAAGCCAAATTGATCCTAGGTGAGAGCTCGGTTACACAAATAATAGTTTAGGTAGTAATTTTGACTTTGACATGTTGAAATGTATAACACAACTTTGTAATTTTATAAAGTAGGTTAAGATATGAGTATAATCAGGTTTCACATGAGAGTTATAAGTTTCCTTATTACGATGATGGTAGATTTTATTTTATGTCCAAAATACCCTTACTATACACTAAAAGTGACTTTTTGGAAACGAATTAATTAGAGGTATAATTTGACTTTCTATGAAACATGATAGTTGTGCATCACAGAGAATAAAGCATCTTCAATAAATAATTTCATAAGTACAGTTTAGGGCAAAATTGTAATTTTGCACCTAATATGTCCTTAATCAAAGAATAGTCAAAAGATGCTCAAAGCTTTAGAATCAACCTTTTAACCTTTAGGAAGTTTTATTCTTTGTGAAAATATGTACCAAACTGTAAGAAATTATTTTTGGTCACTGAATGGGGCATTCAAAATTTTACATTTCAGGTCAAAGATGTAAAATTGAGGAAATTAGTGGCTTAGGGCAACAAGTGTGCTTATGTAAAACCTACAAAGAAGAAAAAGTTATAATGGGGACTTAGAAATCAAGTCCAAAGTCATTTGAACTATTAGAAAACCATTAAGAGATTAATGTTAAGATTTTGTATTTTGGGCCATAACCATAAAATTATGTGAAAACAAATTTCTCACTAAGCAACGGCTAGTTTTTGCACTCTTATGGGCAATAAGTAACCATAGTTTTTAAACCCAAAAAAGTAAAATTTTCCAAGACTTGTGAAGGGAAAAATGGCCATTTTGACCATAAAGGTAAAATAGTCAAAAGAGATGCCAAGCATTACATTTTAGCCTTCCATCCTTTTGAGTAGGTTAAACCTTTCAAGAAATGATTTAATGTCATAGGATAAATTATCCAAAACCCGCTAGGGATAAAATAGTCCTTTTTCATCCTGAGGGTAAAAATGTCAAATTAAAGCTAGGTCTCTAATTCTAGCCCGAATATTTAAAAAATTAAGAAATATTCTATGGAGAAGATTAAATCATATGTTATAATTAATTTATGAATTATTATTAAGTAAAAGTAAGTAAGGAAATTAATTTATGAAAGATTAATGATTGTTCCTAGAAAATATGTATGATTTTCCTAGTAAATGTGTGTAATATCCGTTTTCTTAAAGGATAGAAATTTAGAATATCCAATAGAGTAAAAGACTTATACTCTTTGTGGTTATATTCTAGGAGGGAATAAATTAGTCAAAACACCCTAAGTTGAGGAAACTTTATTTGGATCAAGGTAAGTTTCAAACCTCACCAACAACATGAAGAAAATGGTTTTTATACACTTTATGCATGTTTGAAATAGTTTGTATTTGTTATGCTTATGAATTTAAATGTTAAGTTATGATATAAAGCATGTTTAGCAATTGTTATGCTTATTATCTAAAATCCAAGTCATGGTATATAGAATGATCACTAAGTTTACAAGATTGGTAAACTAAAGATAAGATAAGTAAATATCGTACCTGTAACACCCGCCGAATGTCATATAACAGATTATGTCAAGTTAGTAATAACGTTGTAACGCCCCCTTCCGGACGTCACAGATAACGTTACATTCATTCATTAAAACTGAAGCAAACTATTGTAATTGATAACATGTAATTGTAATCATAGTTTGGAAAAGCATTCCCAGGATCTTTGCATATATTTTTTTTTTATAGAATACAGAAATATACAAATACTATTTATAAGAAATGATAATCTTTCTTAATTAAAACAATTTGCTTTTCCCATAGACATTGTATAAATAGTTTGCTAATATTATTTAAATTAAATGGCCTTTGAAAAACAAAAGACAAAATTCTTTAAACATGTCTCGGCCGGCAGGCCGAACTTTTACCTTCGGCAGGCCAAACTCAACCTGCAGGCCGAAGGTCACCCATCGGCAGGCCGTCCGAGACCTTGCAGAATGGGGTTTTCAAAATCCAAAAGATCGGCAGGCCGATGCTTGACAACCGGCAGGCCGATTGGAAAACTTCGGCAGTCCGACCAGCATGGTCAGCAGGCCGA
>CAMOHE010055387.1:32917-58066 GCA_946598075.1 Artocarpus hirsutus
CTGCCTTTTTTTCTTCCGAAGACCAATTAATATTCTCTACTAATGTGAAGACTGGTTTAGCTATATAATTGGCCCCCTCACATTTTAAGTTATAACTAAACGACTACTGAGATTTTACAATAAGATCTTCACCAATAATATATGTGACAGACTATTGCTCTATTTATTATTATTATTTTTTTTTACCATTGCTGTATTTTTCCTTTAATATAGATGTAATTACGTTTTCATCCCATTAGTAATGCACATAAACTGAAAGTAATTAAAAGATATAAACTTTAAAATCTGTGTTAAGTTCAAATGAAGAAAACATGACTTTTACCCTTCTCCAAACACTCTTTCTATAAAAGACCACTTCCAATCTCACAATGAACATGCAATATGTGAAGTTGTATTGATATTTTTCTGAAAATAAATTTAAAGATTAATGCAATAATATATTTTATTCTGTGTTATTTATAATTAATGGAAATTTTTAGACCCTGTAATGGCTGAACATATTGTACCAAGGATAAATTCTTGTGTATTTGTTTACAGCAGAGCAATGGAAAAGACAATATTTAAATACTCATACAACATGTTCAATTTATTTGGAAGATCATCCTGGTAAAAAGGGGCTTAGTGAAGGTAGAAACAACTCAGAGATACCGTTCTTTGATCTGAAGACCATTGCAGCAGCCACACATAATTTCGCTGTTGATAACAAACTTGGAGAAGGTGGCTTTGGCTCTGTATACAAGGTATTCCCTGCATTAAAATACCCTTTAATTGTATAAATATGTACTTAAACAGAGCAAAATATATGAATTGAATTTATATTAATGAGTTCAGGGTATGCTACCTAATGGAGAAGAAATAGCGGTAAAACGACTATCAAAGTACTCGGGACAAGGAATCGAAGAGTTCAGAAATGAAGTTAAACTAATCGCAAAACTCCAACACAGAAACCTTGTGGGCATTTTAGGTTGCTGCGTTCAAGATGAAGAGAAGATGTTGATATATGAATACTTGCCAAATAGAAGCTTGGACTCATTCATTTTTGGTCAGTTTTCTCTTCTGATTTTCTTCTAAAATCATCACGTTTCTTTTCAGAAGTAGGACTGCTTTGCGTCTGCTTAATTTAAGCAGATTTTGAAGGAAAGCATACATGTGATCTCAATCTTGCTTTGCTAACTTTAATTTGTAATCAGATGAAACAAAAAAGCATGTGCTAAATTGGAGGACACGCTACAATATAATTTGCGGGGTTGCTCGTGGCCTCTTGTATCTTCATCAAGATTCAAAACTAAGAATCATTCACAGAGATCTAAAGAGCAGCAATGTTCTTCTAGACGCCACTATGAACCCAAAAATTGCAGATTTTGGTTTGTCTAGAATATTTAGTGGAGACCAAATTGAGGCAAGTACAAATCACGTTGTTGGAACATAGTAAGTCTCCTTAATTAACAGGGAATTATTTGAAGATCAAATGTTAATTATTATCTAAAAAAACATTCAGACTAAAAACATGTATAACAAATTTATGTTTCATTTTATGCCATTCTATAGTGGTTATATGTCGCCAGAGTATGCAATGGAAGGTCTTTTTTCAATAAAGTCAGATGTATATAGTTTTGGAGTTTTGGTGCTTGAGATCATCACTGGAAAAAAGAACACCGGTTACTACCACGAGAAGCCTGACTCAAATTTGGTTGGACATGTAAGCTTAAGAAGTTCAATAATGTGCTAACAGTTAAAAGTACTCGTCAAAATATACATGCTTATTCTCTTTGACGTGATGGTATATATTTTTCAGGTCTGGGATTTGTGGAGAGAAGACAAAGTCTCCGAAGTAGTGGACCCAGTTTTGGATGCATTATTTGTCGATGAAGCTTTGAGATGCATCCAAATTGGGCTACTTTGCCTGGAAGAGCATGCAACTGATAGACCAACCATGTCAAGAGTTGTTTCCATGTTGGGCAATGATTTGGCTCTTCCCTCCCCAAAACAACCGGCTTTTGTATTCAACGAAGGCACGTCACTACTGGAGAGCCATCAGCTTGGTGATCAAGAGCTAACTCTTTGATCATCGACATGGCGGAAGCTCTCTGGAGTTGTGTTTCAGACAATAATCTATACCATTTTTTAGCCTTTATCTGTAGAAATAGTCCGAAAATTAATATATGTGTTGCACTTAGGTCCTCATTTGGCATTTAAATCTCTAATTTTATGTTTTAATTAATAACAGAACTACTTAACTGTTTCCTTCTAATTACTACGTTAAAGTGGCTGCATATCATCAGAAACTGTGTTCATTTCCGAGAACGATTTATGGAATAAAATCAAGACGATGCCAAACATCATCAGGGATGACTATCACAATGGTTTCCAATCTAGTTAGAGATTAAAATATAAGACTGCGTGGGACGTTGTGCTCCGATTAGTGGGTCCCAAATTTTACATGTAAAGTAACTATTAGTCAAAAAAGTACAGTAATAACTACCAACGATGAAATATAGCATTGCGCAAGAAATAAAAATGTTATTTTTGTAGTTAGAATTAAAGCTCTGAAAATGGAAAAAGGGATGTTCATATTGCCATTACCACCGTCCAATTTTTGGCAACTTTGTTTTCTTAAATATACTATTAGGTTTCAACCTAGCTAGTTGAGATATAATTAACTTTCGTCGATACTCGTTGCTCCTCTTTATTATAACAGAGAGAGATGATAATCAGTCACAATTGTATTTATTTCTATAACGACGTTTTTAGAGATAGATAGTCTTGATGTTCTTACCTTGCACATAAAAAGTTTTACAAACGCAAAAATATCATCTATCCATTTTTGTTTTACCTTTCATTCATAAATGGCGGCTTCGCTTCAGTGGCATTCTTGTCGGAATTTAATTACTTCCAGAAATTAAACAATTTATTTTTGAAAGCAAACGGGAAGAACAAAGGTCAAAGGAGCCCTTATGACGCAACGTTCTAATCAAGGGAACAAATCTCAACAAGGAGATGAGAATATAGACAAATCTCACTCCAAATTATATTGCACTTTACTGGTTTATTCCGGAGAGAAGGCCAGCTAACAAAGCAACAAAAGTCATCTTCTGCATAATTTCCAAGCAGGTCCCAGTACCAACAAGTCTTTCTAAAAGACTTAAGATGGCGTTAAGACAATAGGGACAAAACACAAAACACCATAAAATGGAAATTATAACAGTACTAAAACAAACGACAATAGAAAAGGCAGTAAAGTAATTGAGTTCCAAAAGAGCTAGTCGTATCCCTGCATCGTGTTCTGTACAATCAACTAGGTTGACACCCACCTATAGAAAAATCCTCTCCTATATTAAGGTGTTGCCACTCTAAATATATTATATCTTTAGATGTAGTAAAAGAGTGGATGTGAGTTCCACTATTCCCTTCATGGTTGTCTAAAACGACACCGTTTAAAGCTTTGCTTCTTTTGTTTTTTCTTTTTCTACTCTTTCTTTTCCTTTTCTATTAATTAATCTTTTTTTTCTTTTACCCCTTTACACCTTTTTTCTGACTACGCTAAGCTATTCTTTTTTTTTTTTTTAAATGACTGAAAAGATCCTAAAACTAAATAGTATAATTTACATATCTAAGTCAAGAATTTTTCTGGAAAAATATTATGTGTGATTTTTGTGATTGAAGAATTTATGGAATTCATATAAATATTTTAAAATTCCATTAACTTTGATGATCAAATGATTCAGTTGATAATTTCAACCGAAATAAATTTCAATCCATAGATAACTTGAGAATTTAAATTATACAAATTTTCAAATGCAATATGATGTTAGTAGTGTACTGAAAAGCACTCTGGCACAAAATAAATCTTTAATTGTCTTTTGGTTAAATTTTAGAGTTATGCAAGTAGCATTTTTGGTGAAAAATGCTATCCAACTTCAGGAATTGATGTTGTTGAGAATTTGTCAATAACGAGGTAGAGTATAGAAAAATTTTAAGTTTACATTTATGTAGTCTAAGAATGATTTTAGAGTTAAAAACAATTTTGTTTTATCATGCAATTTAAAATTCTACTGGCATTAATTGTTGCAAATATTAGTCTTAAACTATATTGAGCAAACCTGAAAGTACCAAAATTTCCTAACAAAAAGTTATTCTCCCTCAACCAGATGAAATTTTAATTACTTTCCCTAAATCATAGGATCTTGTGGGTAAAGTACCATGACAAAGAGAAAATCTGACATTGAATAGTAGAAAGAATGGGGCAAAGTATGGTGAGCATTTAATGAAAATCTTCTTCCCTTTTTCTTTTAAAAGTGACACCCATGCACCATTCTAATCTCCATCCTTTGGGAGTTGGCATAAGAGTGGATAACATCGGAGTAGATTAGTCTGGATTCGTACTAGTTTCCTCTCATCTCACCAACCCTTGGAGAATAGGAAACTTCACTTTTTGGCGATAGATGGATGTTATAGCTTTCAAGGCCCTCAATGTCGGCCTCTCTATCACTGCATTATACTGGTCTCCACCTTTTATTGCCAAGAAGTTTGATATAATAATTTTTGGCTTCTCCCCCATTAAAGCTAGTAGTGTGATTATCCCTTTGGGTATTATGCTATCCCCAATAAACCCCGTACAATGGCCAAGAATTTGCCATCGTCTGGTCCAAAGAAATTCCTATCTTGCCTAGACTTTATGCGTAGATAATGTTGATGGAGCTACCATTGCCCACTAGGATCCAGCATACAGAATAATTCCCAATCATAGCCTCGATCACCATGGCGTTATTCTGAGGAAATGGACCCCATGGGCATCTACTTCTGAGAAGATTATCTCTATTTTTTCATGCCTCAACGCCTTAGTAGGCTGGCTCATCAACACCTGTGCGTTGAGTTCTCTCTTCTTCTTAAGCATAGTTCTTTTGAGATCTCTTGGAGTCTCCTCTAGGGTGTGGTCCCCCAAAGATGGTATGGATTACTCCTACGGGTGTGTTATCCTCATTTGGTCTCTGGTCCCTTTCATATTGTAATCTATCATTCTTTCAGTTGTGTGCCTGACCTTTCCTCTAGCATTCCTTTTATTCCTGCTGGCCCGTACGCTTGCAACTATCCTTCCCTTATCAGTCTCTCTATCTCATCCTTCAGGCTAATGAATTCACTGGTGTAGTGCCCCACATTGCCAGAGAACCTATAATACTTGGTCTGATTGCACTTTTTTGGGCAAGACCACATTGGCAGAGGACATTGAAGATAGGGTCGGTCACTAATTTGATGGTAGATATCATCTATAGAGACTGTAAGGCCGTGGTAGTTGTTGTACCTTTGTTAAAGCTGGCCTCTGCTATCTTCTTGCCTCTGCCACTTGGTGTTATCCATGATGACAACCCACCAAAGGGGTTGGCAAAGGTCATAGACTGATAACCTTGAGCCATCATGCCCTTGAGGGTTACCTATTTTCTTCCTTCCATATTGCTTGGTATTTGAGTGTTACCATTGCTACTTCCCATCATTTTCCTGAAGGCTAAGCCTTTGACCTCTTCCTAGTTGATATAGCCCTAACCTTCTCAAGGAATTCCCTATACATTTTGGGCCCTTTGTGGTCAAGATCATCCCTAGAGGGGATATCAGTCCGCATACTGCTTACAGCTCACATTAGGGCAACATCCTCCAAAATTCCTCCCATCGCAGCCACATTCTTAGTAAACCTCACGAGCCAATCCTTCAAAGGTTCACTCGCCCCCTATGTAAGGAATCTCAGCTTCTTTTTAGCTGGTAGTAGGGACCTTACCTCTATAAACTAGTTGAGGAAAGCTACCTTTAAGTCTTGAAAGTAGGTTATGCTTCTTGTCTTCAACGCCTCAAACCACCTTTCTACGGATCCCGAGAGAGTCTGACTAAAGGCCCTGTATATAACTTCTTGTGGGACTCCGTAAAGTTCCATATATGATTCACAATTTTAAATGTGGTCATCAGGGTTTGTGAGTCCTTCATAAGGCATCATCTATGGAGGTTTAAACTTTTTCAAGAGAGGTGGTTCCATAACAGAGGGCACCAACAGAGTGGTGTACATTATTTTCTCCCATGGTGAACATCGAGCTTATCTTCTAAACTTTCAACACGGCCCATAGGGAGTCCCATCACTGCTTGAATTTGTTGGTTTATTTGTTGAGCTATCAAGTTGAGGTCGATCTATAGGCTATTTAATGGTTGGTCAAAAGTTGGTTGGTCGACCGTATTATGGACATTTCCCATTAAGATAGCTATCCTCATGCATAGGTGGTTCCTCAAATCTCTTTTCTAGAGTTGGTCCTTTAGGTCATCCACGGTCCACACTAAGGCCACATCTGGTCTAACATCACATCTACGAGGTAAAGGTAGACTTGTGTTTTGTCTTTGCTGATCTAGCTGGCCTACTTCCTAAACCCAAGCCTAATTTGCTCTCCTCCTTCATTCGCAGCTACCCATGGAATTAGCCCTTCCCTGTTAGCCACCCTTAGTCTCGTCGATTCCCTTAAGGTTACCTCACCGTCCCTTATTTTGGCTACTAGTATGATTCTCTTGGTCTTTCAGGTCATCACCTAAAGAGTTACCACTTTGATCTTGAGTGCCGTCTAGGGCTGCTAAAATTTTTTTGAGCAATCCACTCATTCTATCCATCATTTGTTCTAGCAAGGTTGCTCATAAAGGCTGTCTACCTCTATTAGATCCTCCAATGTTGCCTCTAACTGATTTATCACCTCCTTGAGTGATAAAGTTATTTGTGTTAGCTTCGGTACTATTGGTGCAGGCGGTCACCATGATGATGATGGTGGTTTGTCCTTAAAAGATGAAGGCCCTTTTTTTAGTGTTAATTGTTAATGCTGGAAAAAAAATAACTAATAATACTCACAAATCACTCATAGTTCTCACAGATTAATGCAATAAAAATAAAATGAAAAGATGAAAGTAAGTATCGGACACAAAGATTTATAGTTGTTCACTCTTTAATGAGCTACACCCAATGTATTTTCCTTATCAAGAATTCGTACAATACATTCTCAAATTTATAGAAACAAATAATAGAGATAATGTGTTTTTTTATCTGGAGGGAGAGAAAAGCCCACCTCCCCCCTGCCTTTTCTATATCTCCCTTTTATATAGTTTTACATTATTATAAAAAATGATTAGAATATTACTAACGGGACAAGAATCTTCATGTTCTATGCTAGCCCATTCCCTTTGCTTATAGTGCCTCTACATGTACGCAGAGTGTATCGAGTCCTATGCTAGTGGTCTTAATTTCAAACGCACTATTTCGACTGCTAATCTTACCCATTCTTATATGTTCTTCTTGGAATGATAGGTGCAATAATGGGCAGAAGGCATCAAGCTCGTTTAAGCTTACCCTTATCCTAAAGTGACGAGGTCAATCGATCATCTCGACTCTTACTCTATTTGAGATCAATGGGCCGAGTTGGGCTTTTCATTGATCTCATCTTCAGGGCTTGGACCATCGAGATCTCCTACAAGCATTGATAAGTTAGTTTTTGACTAATTAATTAGATGATTCTCATTTAATATTTTTGTTAGTTTTGAGCAATTTATAAGAATTTTGATAGTGTTTTATGCTTTTTTGTAGATTTTGAGGAAAAAGATGCATATTGGCAAAGTGTAGGACAAAACGGACAAAAAAATAAGCGAAATTGGACTTAGGGACAAAATGGAGTCTAGACACCAACTTGTGGGCACCTAGGCACTCTTGTAGATGAAACTCCATACAAAAACCTAAAAGCATAGTGCCTAGGCGGCATAACTTGGGCACTTAGATGCCATTTTGTGAAAGAGACCAAGCAACAGTGTAACGCCTAGGCGTTACAATCTTGGCGCCTAGGCACTGCAGTAATTGTGATGTCCGACCCAGGCGTACTCCCTCAAGCTTCTATAGGACCCACCTTACGGGGCCCCCGGACTTATGGCTCTTATTGGTAGACCATTCCTGTGTTGTCCACTCATCCGTACTGTCCCCTCTGGGGCCCTCTGGCCCCTCAGGGTTTTTCTTTCGCGTCCCTCGGGTTCGAACCTCAAACCTCCCTTAAGAGGTTCTTATTTCCTTCTCGAGTACCAATTGAGGCTCAATTGGTACTCGAAAAGAAAATAAGAACCTCTTAAGGGAGGTTCGAGGTTCGAACCCGAGGGACGCGAAAGAAAAACCCTGAGGGACCAGAGGGCCCCAAAGGGGACAGTACGGACGAGTGGGCGGCATGGGGATGGTCTACCAAAAAGAGCCATAAGTCTGGAGGCCTTGCAAGGTGGGTCCTATAGAGGCTTGAGGGAGTACGCCTGGGTCGGACGCCATAGTAATTGCATGTAGGCACTAGTTTGAAAAGATTTCTAGCGGGCAGTGTAGCACCTAAGCGCTACAATCTTGGCGCCATTGCGGTCTCAATTCAATTTTGAGTATAAATTTGTTCCAAAATTGCCCTTTTAAACCCTAGCCTATAAATAGAACATTATGAAGGGTTGAAGAACGAATTTTAATAGAAAGAAATTGCAAAAAAAAGGAGAGAATTCACTACTTTGAAGAAAAAGAATAGTGCAACTCGGATACAAAATCCATCTTCACTTCTAAACACAGTTCTTTTCTTTTACTCCACATGTTTAAGACAATGTTTAGGATTGTTTTTAGTTTCATTAGGAACTAATTTCCTTTTTTTAGGGCTACAATATAACTAAATTATGAATATTCACTTTTATTTAATGTAATTCAGTTTTATGTTTATTCATTATCTATGTTAAATGTTTAATCTAATCTTAATGCTTGTAAAAGTTTGCGCACCTTTTGCTTGATTTGTGATTTAATTTAAGGCTAAGAAGCGATAATTAAATTAGACCATGATTGAATGTCATGAGATCATCATAGGATAGAGATATCTATGAGACTTGTATAACATTATGAATTTCTTGTTCTTAATGCATCTTGGTAACCTTTGAGTTTCTATAGAGATGTAGGAAATTTGCTAACTGGGATAAATTATAAATGCTTGAGAAATATTAATGATTACCTAGGAGAAATTCGTTATCGGCACAGAAGAAAGCATCAGTTGATTAAATTAAATAATTTAAATATGATTAATTTAGGTGAAATTGGATGCCCTAGTCTTCTATTTATTTTGGTTTTCATTTATATTTTTTGGTTTTGTTATTTGCTTATTTTATATTTGATTGTTCAAATAATTTAAAGTTAATTAATTTCGATACTTAGTTAGATTAACGTAATCGTTGTAGGAACGATACTCTACTCACTCTTTATTACTTGTCTACGATTCTATGCACATGTAGATTTTTTGCAACAACAACTATTGTTGACAAATTTTGGCATCAACGAGGACTTTAACCAGTATGATGTAAGCTGCACTTTTATGTGTTCTTCTTAATGTGTGTGTGTGTAATGATGTTCTGGATTATAACAATGGTTGAAGGACTCCCTTCAACGTCTTCCACGGCCATGTCTTCACATAGTTGATTGGTCGTTGAAGACAAACCCACCCATTAATACTTGCCCATCTCTCCTCAATCATTATTTTGCCTTCTTCCCACGAACGTTTACGGCCGTCAACAATCGTTGAGGGAAGGACTTATTTTCTTCTTTTTTAATTAGAGTTTTTAAAAATTCAAAACATCAAGTGGTGCTTTATGAAGATTGCGAAGCAAAGCAATATTAATGACATGATTCACAAAAATATATATTCATATAAAATAAATAGAAAAGTCGTAGTTGTATTATTTTAAATTTTCTTAGTTTCAAGAGGCCGTCTTGGACATTTCAGACATGCAACATGTCAATAATACTAGACGAGAAAAAAAAAAAAAAAGAAAGTTTGAAATATTACTTCACATATTCAAGTGCCAATAATTATTTCTACCAAAAAGTCCCAATAATTACTGGACATGTATACAATCGAGCTACTAATGATATTGATTAGAGAAGATCAATACCCTTGACACACGGCTGCTTTGATGCCCCTTGTTGACAGCGTGCTTATTTACGCAGAATAGGAATAGACATGAATCAGAGTAGCATAATTTAGGATACATATAGATCTAAAATTAGAATAGCTGTTGCAAATATACATATATACCCTTTGAATAAAATATCAAAATTAAATAAAAAAGAAGTGTTAAAATCAAAATATATTATTTTGTTCTAATAACAAACAATTATATAAATAATACAATGAAGTTTATTATGATTAGAATAAATATCATTCTGTTAAGTAAATAAAATAATAAATATAGGCTGTATTTGTGTTTCTTTTTTCATTTTATATTTTGCATCGAGTTTACTATGTAAATAAAGAATATATAATATATAATTTTAATATTATTAAAAGATTGCGGGAGTCGCTGTTGGTACACAATGCTAATATGGAGAAAATAAATGGACAATAAAAAATGATTTAAAATAGGCATAAAAAAGGAAAAAAAGAGATTTATAGTAGTTCAGCTATAAGCCTACATCCACTGTCAGAGAGAATTTCCACTATATTAAAGAAACCGCTCACAACCTAAAACCCAATTACACCAAAGAAAATCTTTATCCAAACTCCTCTTAACACAAAAGAATTATTTGTCTTACTAAAAGACCCTCGTCTCAATAAAGAACATTTCACTCTGTCACTATAAAGAGTAAAGAAAGAAAGAAGAGAAAAAACTCCTTTCATCACTTGGAATCAGGTATGTTGCAATTGGAGGAAGTGAAGCTAGCAATTTATAGCCTTGGCCCATGGCTTTCCAAACTTCACAAACCAAGGCCTTTCACACTTCACTTTTATACATTCGGTTAGTTAATAGCTAAAATGGGCTACATAATTTACACTTCACATGGCTCTTTATAACTTTTTCACACTTCATTTGTTATTAGCCACACATTACAGTCCCCATCTGAAAGGGAGCACGAGATTGCTTTAATTTCACTTCATTTAAGACTTAAACCAATTCGGGTTACTCTAAATACTCCCAGCCTCTCGCCAAATCTCAAAATCTTGAGTTTCCATTGGCAATTAAGAAACACCAACAAAAATGAGTTCCTCAATTCTACTTTTTTTTTATTTTTGTTCCCATTTTCATACAACATGTCACTGCTAGAAACCAATCCCAGCTTCAAGACTGCACTGGAAGCGCTGAATACTGTTGGAACTGTACCACTTTCAACGGTAAGTACACCACCAACAGGACCTACCAGGACAACCTCTACCGCCTCTTACTGTCTATCTCATTCTCCGTCAACGAACGATCTGATTATTTTTTTACAACGCTTTGTTGGAACAAAAATCTGTGCCAGGGAGGCCTTGTGTTGGACGCTTGCCAAAATGCTTAAACGAGACTAGTTACATGCTGTTGGAGCCTTGTCCCAATTGGAAGGAGGCGATCTTGTGGGGGGAGCGCTATATGGTGAGATACTCGAACAATTCGATATTCACCATCAAGAAGGACAAGCCCATAAGGATGTTGCCGAGCCTGAACGAAGCAGCGGATGCGGAACAGTTCAAGGAGGTTTTGAAGCCTCTGCTTGACGACCTCATTAGTAAAGCTGCGTCAGATGTCCACAAGCACGCGTACAGTAGCGCAAAGGTACACGCACTTGTCCAGTGCACGCCCGATTTGAGCCAGAAGGACTGCAGCGATTGCCTACAAGACGCAAGCTTGAAGATTCCAGATTGTTGTTATGGAAAGAACGGCACGAGAATTCTCAAACCCAGCTGTAATCACCGGTATGAGTCGGGGCCATTTTACAACAATAATGGCCCTGAAGACAACGGTATATGCACGCAGACAGCGGAATTCTGTTGGAATTGATTCAACCTTAGCGACGATTCTGGTATCTCCATCTACGAGGAAAATCTCAAGAAACTCCTCTCCTTTTTCTCCTCAAACAGTTCTCCAAATGATTACCGATTTTACAATTCTTCTCTTGGCGAAAGCTCAAACAGAGTCAATGCGATAGCAATGTGTAGAGGAGATCTTTCACCAGAGACTTGTCGGAGTTGCATCTCCAACTCCAGCGAAAGGCTATTGGGGCGTTGTCTGAACAGGAGGGAGGCGATCTTATGGGACGAGCTTTGTATGGTGCGATACTCCAACAGATCTATACTCTCTGTGAGACAAGATGACCCAAGGAAGTACGTGCCAAGCCCAAATGAATCTTGGGAGCCAAATCTGTTCAAGATTACCCTCATACCGTTGTTGGACAACTTGATTACCAAAGCCGCATCGGGTGACTCGCTAAGAAAGTATGCGTCCTGGGATATGAAACGATAAACGCGTTGGCGCAGTGTACTCCGGATTTAAACCAGCAGCAGTGCAGCGGCTGCCTGGAAGAAGCAACCTTGTTCATTCCGCAGCAATTCGGTGGGAAGCAAGGGGCTAGAGTTCTTAAACCCAGTTGTAATTTGAGGTAAGAATTTAGTCAATTCTTCGTGCCTACTACTGCTGATCCCCCAATGTCCCCTGATTCTTCAAAAGGTATAGTACTAGAAGTTCGTCTTAATTTCCCTGATCAAGTTCTAGTTCAATTGCTTCTTGTTTCTTTTTTGATTTTTTAAAACAACATTAACACTTCTTAAAATTTTACTGTTCCCTTTAATCTTTGCTGCAGTTATTAGAAGTGTAAAAACAGCCTTAACCACTGATTATGTATATTTATGTTTTTTGTCGAAAAATTACCAAAATAACGAAGAGTGATTTTATTTATAATCTTCACATCGGTGCAATTCTGATGGGTAAAACGTTCCTTTTCAAGGGAATTTTTAGTTTATTTCAATGACATGATATTAAATCTATAATTTGATTTCTGATATTTTTTTTAATAAGATTTTTTATTTTTACTTTTTTAACTTTTTGTGTATGATTCTATCACCTTGGACTAACGGAGTTGTGTGTCTTGTTTGTCTTGTTTGGCTTCCCCAGCTTTTGGGGTATAGAAATATAAATGTTTGATAGTGAAGAGTCATTTATTTTAAAAAAAAAAAAACTTGGAAGTTTGCTACTACGATAACGACCTTACGGGCCATTCTGACTCCTGATAGTGCCCCCTTTTTTGTTTATTGGGTTTCTCCCCTTGGATTTTTATTATGAAACATTTTAGAAAGTACGAGACAAATTAGAGATTTTTGAAACTTTTGAATTAAACAATAGGTTTTGAAATAATTTATGATAAATAATAGATATACGATATAAATAGTTTATTTATTGGGTAAATAATAACTATTTATACAATAAACAAATAGGAAAATGTATTATTTGTATTTTAAATCTATTTACCGTATAAATAAGAATTATTTTACACTTCGAATAAAAAGGTAAATAAATTATTTATACCTTAACTATAAATATTTTTAAAACCTGCTATTTACTATAATTAGTTTAAAAAGTGATATTTATTATAATTTTTGAAATTTTAACTAGACTGTCTCTCTTGAGAAGTGAAGCTTCCTATTTTTTTTGTTCTTTTAGTTTATTTTCTTTGTAGATATTTTTAGTCATTCTTTTAATTTTTTTAGATATTGTCTTCTAAAATTTTTATTTGTGCTAATGTATTGGAATGTTTTCTTTAACTTTTCTATGTTTCTTTTTTTTATTATTATTTTAACAAATTTGAGTGGATATTTGTGGGGCTGCATTATTAGATAAAATGTCCACCAAATTAAATACGATATTCTAGAAATTAATTCCAATGCTAATTAATTTATTACTTGTTAGATGGATATTTATCACATTTGTTGGTCAAACTACAGCTCATCCGTACTCTATTTTGCAGGAAAGAGCAGGACAACACGAACTATTATTGTCGCTACTGTCCCATCTGCTATTGTGGTGATATTTATCATCAGCATATGCGTTTTCCTAAAGATAACGAGGAAGCCAAGTAAAAAACTTTGGAGTAAGTTATATGCACTATGCTGATACATGCAATTAATTTCTGACGTTAAATTTCTATTTTTACAGTGAAGATCTCGTTATATGTGTGTGTGTGTGTGTAATCAAAACATTGAGGGAGCATGTCATATAGACATATATATTGTTAAAATGTAAAGTTTATACCGCGTAAACTATAAAGGGGTAGAAATTTTATTTCTTCCTTTGCATATTTATGTTTACTTTTATTTTTTTGCTGAACAAGATGAAGATTTTTACGGAAGTATAATGATTTAGAAATCCAATTAGAGAGTTACTCTGGTTTGTTGAATGCACAATTATATGTCATATGTGCTTAATTAATTTAATAACGAGCTTGTCCCAACTTCTTGTAGCTAACAACGAAAATAGTTGGGCGGAATCGTTGCAGTTTGACTTTGAAACGATAACAGCTGCAACAGAAGACTTTTCTGACGAAAACAAGCTTGGACAAGGAGGATTTGGAGCGGTTTACAGAGTAAATTAAACGTTAATCTAATGAAAAATTGACGATAATTTTCAATAAATCGATTTTCCTAACAATACCTTTTCAGCTATATGGTTTTGTCTTGTTTTTCTTTCAAATTATTTTGGGATGGTTTTTCATGGTAGACCATCAGATGGACAATATATTGCCGTGAAAAGGCAATCCGAGACTTCTGGTCAGGGTGAACAACAGTTTAAGAATGAAGTTCAGTTAGTTGCTAGGCTTCAACACCGGAATTTAGTCAGACTCCTAGGCTTTTGCTTGGATTGAAGGGAAAGACTTCTCGTTTATGAATATGTGCCCAATTCAAGTCTTGATAGATTCTTATTTGGTACGTAAATAAATATAATAATTGTATTTAACTTATGTCTTATTTCATGTCTCTTCAATAATATCATGTTACGTCAATTGAAATGTCACGATAACTAAAATATTATGCCACATGCATCAATCAAAAAGTTGTGTTATTTAAAAGAGTTTAGCTGATATAGTAACGGTACAGGAACAAAAAAGGAGACAGTTAAAAAGAGGCATGCGAGTTGAATTTAGAAAGAACTCAACTATAGATTAAGACGGTATTCTAAATTATGTTTCATGTCTTGAGTGCTCAACTAAAATATAATTACCTATATGGGCTAGCCCAGATATTGGGGTGGGGTAGTGGAGGTAATCAGGTTTGAACTTCAAGGGTGCATATGGGGTGTTGTTCTAGTAAATATAATAATACTAACAATAATAATAATAAATTTTGAGACACAGCCAATCAAGCGCGCAGAATTGGATTGGGATAGACGTTATAAAATTATCCAAGGCATTGTCCGTGGCCTACTTCACGAAATTTTTCGCTTGAGAATTATTCACCTGGACCTCAAAGCTAGTAATATTCTATAAATCCCAAAATTCTAGATTTTGAAAAGGTTATTTGTATTAGACCAAACTCAAGGAAACACAATCGAATTGTTGGGACCTGGTAAGTAGTACTTCTTAGACACTCTGCTACATATTACTTCTATGTTAGTTCCGATCAAGACGCCCAATCCTTGATATTTGGCCACAGTAACTATAATGCCCAAAATTTTCATAAATGTTTTTTATATAGTAAATTTGCATAATATGTGGTAATTTTATTTTATTAATCATGATATAATGTTTTTTTATATGAAATTTCTATTAAAACTAATTGTATTTTAAGTGTTTTGTTACAGTGAAGAGTTGGATGACCTACTTGGCAAGAATTGATGTGCTACAAATAATTGAAAATGATTTTTTTTTTATTGTTGGTTCATTACAAGAATTATCATGTTTTAATTTAGTTGGTTATTTTAGTAACAGTTAAAGTTAGTATTTGACATTTACTTTAATGACTATAAAGAAGTAGTGATATATTTGTTATCATGTATTAATAGTGGGGTATTGGTAGAATCATTGAAAGTATGATTTTTATGTGTCAATTTGGGTGTTAGTACACGTGCAAGATATAGAGAGTGCTAGAACTGTTGGTAATCACTCAAACACTTATCCACCTCATGCTAGTCTAAGACACAATTCCTCTAAAGCTTATCATCAAAAGGAAAATATCTTCTCAGACTTCTTCTTTTCTCTTCAAGTAGAGAACCAAAGAAGTGAGGGTATGAAGGTGAAAACTCGGACCTGAAAGAAATCACCCAGAAAACCATGGATTTTCTTGAGAAAACTAAAGTTTGAACCTAACTTTGAGAGCCCAAGTTGCATAGCAGCCAAGGTAAGACGTTTTTCTTGAATTAGATGGGTATTTTCATGCTTCTTGAAGGGGGTTTTTGTGGGTTGTATGTTTTTGGGCTGCTCTGTGAAAAATTTCATGGAGGTAAAGGTGTTTTTGGTTAGATGATGTGAGAAAAAGTTCAATTGAATGTAAATAGGTGTTCCTCTTCTTGTGGTTTGATCTAAACATGATTTGGAAGTGTTTAAATTCGAATTTGCGCTGTTTTCTATGAATTTTGGTAAGTGCAAGCATGATGTTTGAGAAAATGTTAAGCTAAAATTTGAAAAAAAAAAGTGTGCAACAGCCCTGATTACAGGCTTCATATCTCCTAGACTTCTCTGAGTTTGAAGCTAAAATTTTGAGGAATGATACATATAGAGCTATGTTGTGTCAAATTTTCATGCAAAAATATTGAAGGATGAATTTTTGATGAATTCTTTAAAATCAGGTCCTGTTACTGGAATTTCGCTGGCAGTAAGCTAGATTTGCTTGTTTGTGAACCTAGACAAATTAATCCCAAATGATGTGAAATTTTTCATGGAGATTCTTTGATATGTTTATTGTTATTTTACAAATTTTTATGACAATTGGGTTTGTATTCTAAGGTCTATGAATTTTTCCATTTTTACATATCAAGAAGATAATTACAAGTTAGTATAAGTATGATGGTTAAAATTGTTTCTTTGTACTTGAATGGTTACAATATGATTATGGTAGGTCAATAGCACATCAAATTCACCAAGAAGGGTCTACTCTTCACACTTTCTTTTAAGTCTTCTTGGATTTCAGGTAAGTAGAACCCTATTCTCAAACTTCACAAGAATAATAGTACTTGTGTGATAAGTATTTTATAAACTCAATGAATTAAATGAATTGTATAACTGTGATTGTCTTAGTTACTTGTTTATAAAAGCAAAAGCTATTGTATCCTTGTGTTATGTTTTAAGATAAGGTATAGAATATGGTTTAATATCTGGGTAGACAAAGGACGCGGGAGGGACTGACGGACCCAAGTTATAGTGGCGATATCCCTTGAGGCAAAGGTTTTTCAATATAGGCTGGCCACTTGACTAAAAAAGAACAGGTTCCAAAAACTCATGGCCTATCGGATATTAAGCTAGTTCTATACCTGACTGAGGTGCCATAGACTGCTTTTCATTGAAAATGTATTCTTTTAACTAAAAATGGTTACAATAGAATGCCATGGTTTAAAATACATGTTTGACTTTATGATGTCAATTCTAAACTCTACTTACTAAGCTATAGGTCATTTAGTTTCTTATGATGTAGATGTTGATGTTCAGGAATAGAAGTTGTTTAAGTTGCTACGGCTAATAGGATGTTCATATGGTGCTAATGAGAACTATTACATTTTAAAAACTGTTGTTTCCATTGTGTATAAATAAGAGTTTGGGAACTTATCCTAGAAAAGATATTTTTTTTTATTTGTAAATATTGTAAGTTTTTTTTTCGGTGTGTCATTTTATCTAATAATATGATATGTAAAAAGATAAAATAAGAGTTTTTTTTCTTTTATAATTTCTACATGTTTAAGTATAGGTGGCATTTGCTAGCCTAACCAGGCATATGTTTTTGTCTAGTTAAGAAGGAGGGTGTTACAATAACTAATCAAAAACTCATAGTGAAACATAATATATATGAATTTATATCTAACGCTAATTAGTGTTTACGGATCCTTTTTTATAGCGGATACATGGCTCCAGAGAATGCCCTTCATGGACAATTTTCAGTCAAACCTGATTTTTTTAGCTTTGGAGTGTACTTCTAGAGATAGTGACTGGACACGAATAGTTGTGTTCGCAACGGAGTGGAAGTAGAGGACCTCTTAACCTATGCAAGTTAGTACTTTATATCACACAACAAAATAAAAGAAAGAAAATATAGCCCATTCTAACAATCTCTGGACCTGCTCATTTAACAATATTACAGGCATGGCCAAATTGGAGGGAGGGGAGAGCCTCAAATGTTATAGATCCAACAATTTTACTCGGTTCAAGAGCTGAAATAATGAAATGCATGCACATTGGATTGTTGTGCGTGCAAGAAAATGTAGCCAATAGACCAACCATGAACTCAATCGTTCTCATGTTTAATAGCCATTCTACCACTCTTGCAGTACCCTCAAAACCAGCATTTTTTATGCATACTAGTACCACTAGATGAGAGGTGTCCGTAGCAACTGATGCTACTCAATCAGATCATTCCCAGAACTTCCCTATTCAAGTATCTGATTTTGAGGCCTCAATTTCTGAGTTATACCCTCGCTAGCTAGTGTGCTCATTTCTGAGTTATAAATCTTGAATGCGCATCTCTCTGTTGCATTATATCTATATAGACTTGTTTTTAATAGTTACTTTTTAATTATTATATTTTTAATAAAGATATATTTTAATAGCAATTAATAATGTGACATGATAAGAATTTAATATGATTAATTCTCATAAATTTTTTGGCTAGACTATCTAAATTAATTACCACCATCTAATTCATATTATTAGATTGTTAATATTAATAGTACCTATTGGAAACGTTACGCGCATGTGTGTGTATATATATTATTTTCCTTGTTTAGTTGGGTCCCATGTTTTGTGAGGCCGTAATTGTTAGCTTAATCAGCTGGATGATGTATTAGCTTTAATATGCTGTAAAAATTGAACTTGCATGCATCCTGTAGGTACAAACTAGGGACTGAGATCTTCTGTCCCCGTCTCTCTGTCTCCCTCCCTATCGCCTCAATGGAACTATGCCACCACAAAAATTTACCAGCTCATTAAAAGTGTGCAATAAGCAAATAAACGGACGCTGAAACTCGTAACGTCTTTTTTCGTAAAGTTTTTTGTCCTCTTCCTCTCCTCACTAAGCTTTGTAGCAGCAGACCAACACCGACAACGGCACGAAGGCTCGCTGCCGACACTAACCGCACAATCTTTGAGCCACTAATGTCACTCATCCAAATGAAGAAATACATAGGAATGATTCTGAACATCGTGTTGTTTGCCTAAGTTTTTCTATGTGTTAGAATTTTTACACCTTTTTTGTATTGTCATCTATTACCATTAATATAAGGGTCAGAACTTAGAGACAATACAATGTTTGCCTAAGTTTTGCTAAGTACTCAATTAGTACTCGAGATGAAAATAAGAACCTCTTAAGGGAGGTTTGAGGTTCGAACCCGAGGGACAGGAAAGAAAAACCCAGAGGGGACAGTACGGATGAGTGGGCGACACGGGGATGGTCTACCAATAAGAGCCATAAGTCCGGGGGCCAGCAAGGTGGGTCCTATGGAGGCTTGAGGGAGTACGCCTGGGCCGGACGCCACATTCTCTTTCTCTCTCTCTTTCTCATTTTTTTCTATCTTCATCACGTGTTCTTCTTCCTCCCTCTTTCAAAAATTCCCTATTATTATTGAGAAAAATATTGCAACTTTGTGAGAGTAAATTTGAAGGAAGCTTCAAAGGGATTGTTTTAAGGTAAGAACTCACTTTTCGGTATTGCTGAAATTTTGTTACCCAATAATCCGATCATCATATCTTTGTCTACAAATTTCGTTTTGCTCTGAATTTTTAATATGTTATTCATGTATGTGTTATGTGTTAACCCTCAAAATTCCACATCAATTGGATTTTTTTACACTGAGATATGAATTTTTTCTCTGTGCCCCTCACTGCTGATTAATGTTGAATGGTAACATTGTATTGTCTCTAAGTTCTGACCCTTATATTTACAAATTTTTGTTTGCTCTGAAATTTTAATATGATTTTCATGAATAAGCTATGTGATGTTGCTCCAAATTTCATGCCATTTTGTGTTATGTAGGCTGAGATATTAATTATTCACGCTCTGCACCTCATAAAAAAAATATTGCTGATTATCTGTGATGCATAAAAATATAGGTTTTATTCATAATGCAAATAAATGTTATTTTGCATGAAATTTGGCAAATATGTTCACGTAGATGCTAAGTTTTGGACTAAAAATTTTGGTGATAATATGATGAATATTTCATGTATTATTGAATTTTCATTAAGACTAGGTTTTTAGGACTGTTTTATCCATGAAATTGAGGGATTGTTATTGAATGAAGTTTTGAATGACTTAATGATTTTTATTTGGTGATGTGAAATTTTGTGGTTCTGTAATTATATGTTAATGACTTGTAATATGAATTTTGGGGTCATAGAAATTTTATTTAATTTATTAGAATATGAAAAATGTATGAAACTCACTACCTGACACAATGAAAATTATTATTACCTCTGCCTTTTAATGCATGTATTGGATTATATAGAATTTATTTAAAGCTGATTTTGGATATGTTATAATCCTAGGTGTCTACTATTTGTGACAATTTTTGTAGATTTTTCTATGGCATGAAAATATGATAAATAGACCTAAGTTAAGGATTGCTCATTGTGTTATTGTTACTGGTAGATTTTGGTATATAAGTTGTATGACTTGTTTGAGACTTTAAATAGAATTTTTATGACCAAAGAAAAATCATGGTAATGTGTTTATATGTTCACTTTGTTCTTGCAAAATTTGGTGCTCAAATTGTGTGTGAAAGTAAAGTTATTAAGTTATGAATTCATGAAGCTCAGAAATGTAATTGTGTTGATAGTTTTATTTAAATGTTTTAAAGTTAATGAAATATGTTGTGAATGTATGTTTTAAGAAATAAATGTGTATGTGATGTTATATGAAATGGATGTTAAGTTGTGGTGATTAATTCATTGAAAATAAATGTTAATTGTCATTTTATGAATGTATGACATGAACACAATGAGAAGTGAGCACATCGAGATCGCGGCATCATCACATACAAGTTAAGGTTAAGTAAGCTTATTAAAGTAAGTACATTCTCACCTGCAACATGATGTGTTTATGAAAAGTATGTGTTTACGAAGAGTATGAGTTTATAAAAAGTATGAGTTTATGAAAGGTTTAAAATATATGTTCATGATGGTTTTATGATGATTTTACATGAAGTATTATTATGAAAGTTTATGCATGTTTTGATGATAATGTTTTTCAAAGATGAAAGTATAAATATGTATATATGTATCACCTAAATAAGTGTTGCACACCTAATGAAATGTTTAAGTTATGATATGATATGATATATGTCATGTTTGGTTTGGGATTAGCTACCCCTCTCCTCTCATGACGGCGCTCCTATGATGATAATGTTATGGTGCAACACTTGGGCCCTTAAGATAAAATGAATAAAGTTTTAATATGGTCAATGTAATGAAAGATATGTTCCAATAAAAATGTGCCTAGTGCACTATTATGATGATGATGGTGATAATGATGATGTGCATAAAATGTTTTAAATTGTGAGATATAAATGTGCTTACTGGGCGTTTGCTTATTTAAGTTTTACAACATGTTGCAGATAAAAGTAAGAGAGCTATGGATTAGGTGGAGGACACTGACGGGCGTGTGAGCTAAGGATGATGAATTGCAAACGGAAGATGCTAAGAAAAGAAGTTTTAAAACTTTGGAACTATGTTTATTTTTATGTTTTTATTTCTAACTATGTTTATTGTTTCCGCACCTTGAAGTTTTTGGAACTTGTTAAAAAATATATATTAATTTCTAATTTTTAAGAGTTCGGCCTGCTGACCATTATTGGTCGAATTGCCAATGTGTGGATTGGCCTGCCGATTACCTTGTATCAGCCTACCGATCTTATCGAATTTGAAACCTATTTTGCAAAGCCTCGGGTGGCCTATCGATGGTTGAATATCGGCCTACTAATCGAGTCCGACCTATTGAAGTATGTATGCAAAATTTTAGTAATGTTTTTTTAAAAAAAAAAATTAATTAAAAATTAATTCAAATTACAATTGTTTTGACATACTGTTTTAAAAAAATGAACAAGTAAATTATTATTATAAAAATAGATTAAGTTTTCGTAAAATGATTAAGTTATTAAAAAAAAGTATGTATGGATCTTGGGTATGTTTTTCAATTTATGTTTTTAAATTATCTTATAAAATAGTTTATCCTAGAATAAAAGTATATAATGAATGAATGTAACGACATCTGTGACGTCTATAAAGAGGGGTGTTACACACATATTGTAATTCCTTCTTTAGAGCTTCATTGTGAGAGAAATCCAGAGAAAAAAAAAAAAAAAAACCTTAGTATTTTAGACTTCAATACATTGCTCTCGTCCTTGTATTGCCTTAATGCATTCATTCCAATGTAAATGGTTCAAGGAGGAATGTTTATTGGTTGAAGGCTTGAAGTAAATTAGTTAGACAGAAGGTGAGAAAGATGGTTCGGAGTAGGATGAGGAGTCTGAAGGAGGGTGATTCACAAAAGGAGTACGTAGATTCCAAGTTGGTATAGATTCTAGGCTTTCTTATAATTCCAAACTTTGTAACCAATGTTCGATATAATAGATCCTTCTTCTCTTTATTGTGGGTAACACCCATGGTTTTTTCTCACAAAAGATTTTGGCCACACTAAAGAACCACATCGCTATGCGTATCTTTTTAATTCCCATACTATTTGTCTACGTAGCTTTTATAATTGGTTATTGTTTACAAGGGGTACCATTAATGTATTCTGTGTATACAAAATAATGTTTGTTTTGTCCATTAGGTCCTAACAAGTGGTATTAGAGCAAGACACAGTATGTATAGTTCTTGAGATCAAGACCATATGGACGGGCTATGTGAAGGATCTTCTACTATCAGGCCTCCTCTTCTTGATGGCACGAGCTCCTCCTATTGGAAGGCACGTATAAGATCCATTTTGAGCTCAATTAACGAACTTGTATGGAATAATGTTGAAGCTGGATAGACACCACCAAAAACTGAGAAAGATGGAGTCTTTATTCCTAAGGATTTAAAAAAATTGGTCTTCAACAAAGACTGATCTAGCCACTTGGAATTCTAAAGGTTTGAATTCAATTTTTAATGTTGTTGAAGCTAACAAATTTAGATTAATTTCTTCTTGTATAAGAGTGAAGGCAGCATGGAAAAAATTAGAAGTGGCTCATGAGGAAACGTCTAGAGTAAAAAGATCAAAACTCCAAATGTTGGCTTCCGAATTTGATCAAATTGTGATGAAGGAACATGAAATATTTTCTGATTTTTAGTCTAAATTGTGCGATATTATTAACTCATCATTTGTATTGGGTGAGATTTATACAGATGCAAAAATCTTACAAAAGATTTTAAGATCTCTACTAGAGAGATTTCTTGCCAAGGTGACCATCATTGAGGAGCATCATGACTTGGATACCATGATTATCGAAGAGCTCGTGGGTTCTCTAAAAACCTATGAGATGAAATTGAAGAGCTTAAAGAAAGAGAAGGACCGAGGGGCATAGCGCTGAGGGCTAATATGGAAGATGATAATGAATTACTTAATGGTGACCTCACAGACGATGCAATGGCACTATTAACACAGAACTTTTAGAAGTTCCTGAAGGATAATTTTTGTGATAGAAACAACAAGAGATTCTTTGGGCCAAGGAGACAAAATCAGGGAAATAGGAATATCATGCAAACAACAGCAAGGATAAGAGTACTGACAAGAAGAAAGGCATTTAGTGCAATGAATATGGAGGTTATGGTCATATTACTGCTAGCTGTGCAATACTCGTGCGAAGAAGAAAAACAGTAACAAAGGCATGGCAATAACTTGTAGTGATAAAGATGAAGACCTCAATGAGGAAGAAGATGATATGGTTAGTAATTTCTATGCTTTTACTGATACTTCTAACTTCACTGTTATCTATGATGATGATTCAAAAAATAAAGACGGCTATAATTTTGACGAAGTCCAAGAAGCATGTAATAAGCTGTATACCTCGTAGGAAAAGATGCTTGCAAAGAACAAAATTCTAGAGGAGAAGATCGCAAGTTTACAGTTGGAGAAGAAAATATTGGGCGAAGGCAACAGCTCAATGAGGCAATAGCTGGCTGCCTCCATAGAGAGACTATAGTTCATCACGACAGAGCTTGCCCAATCTAAAGTGACCATACAGAAGCTAATCATTGACTCTGTAAAACTTGATAAAGTGCTCAGCCTTGGAAAACCTGATAACAACAAGCATGGCTTGGGCTTACATTGACGATGCTTCAAGTGCAAACAAAGGAAAGACCGTGTTCGTCAAGGCAGAATAAGTTGAGATCTCTAAATTCAAAGAAGAACCATTGCATGACCAAAAGCACAAGTAGGAGACATCACAATTTTTTCAACGACTGTGGACATAGACCATACCTGAACAAAATCGTGCCTATATTCCACAAACACCACACATCAAGGTCCAAGAAAGTAATTAACATAAGAAATCTTGCAACATTCCCATATGCCATCATTGTGGTATTAAAGGACATATCAGGCCCAATTGCTTTTAGTTATTGCAATTAATTTCTCTCGATAGGGCATATGAGATTGTTCAAAATAAGAAAATTGTTAAGCCTAGGACTATAAATAGAAAACTAGTTAGTAAAATTAAAAAGGTTTGAATGAGAAAAGATGATTTAAAATCGTTTGCTTCTCATATTTCTCTTAAATCCTTTGCCTCTAAGAACTGGTACTTTGACCATGGGTGTTCTAATCATATGATCAGTAACAGGCAACTTTTTAAGGAGTGCAAGCCATGCTCTAGTGGGACTGTCACATAGGAAACACCCTGGTTGGGACAGATCCACTGTAGCTGTCACCATCACTTCCTTTCCAGTTGATTGTGGATTGGCTTGATTGCCGACATTCCACTACTCCAATCACCTGCCTCGTTCATCTCGTCCTCCAAGCCAGTGTGGTATGTTTAGTTTCACTAGAAAGCTCTGCTGTTTCAGCTCTCCAGCCACCGCTTCCCACCACCTCCAGCCATAACCGAAGCCCAGTCATCCCCATCTCTTGCCATTGTCAGAGCCCAGCTTCCAGCTTCACCAAGAAGCCCATGAACGTCGCGGTTGATCACCGTCAGACCCACGGGGGGGGGCGCCCCCCCGGGGGGGGGGGG